>CM022480.1:8399451-8445927 GCA_011952105.1 Coreoperca whiteheadi
GTAAAAAGACTACAGGCAGTCATGGGTTAGGGGAACAAAGGGGAAGAGGACAGATCCCCCCCCCCCCCCCCCAGTAAAAGAGCTGTAGAGCCATTCTCTACCAGAATCAACCTACCCTAGCCAACGCCCACGTCACCAACCACCAGCAAATGTCACATAATACAGCTGCATCTCGCAACAGCCTCCTCAGTGATGCTGCTATCGCTGCCACTGCATCATGAAAGGTGACATGGCACTCCACATGCTGTTGGATTCTTCAGGAAAAAAATCTGACTATTTCCTCAATAAACAGAAGGAATCGACGTGACGGAGTCAACTCCAGTAAGTCTTTGGATTGCAGAGATCAATAAGGCATTAACTTGACTGATTGATTAACTCCATTTTAATTGGCTTTGACCTGAAGTGACTGTACAAACCGCACTCCTCTTATTTTAGGGCTCAGTTAATGTAATAACACAACAAACATATAGATTGTTTTAAGAAGATACTAAAAGGCACACTGTACTACATCATTGCTGGATGAGCCCAGGAGTGTGTAATCTCATTTCTAAATCAGCTCTGGTGACTTTGAGGCCTTTCAAAAATATTGCATTTTGCAGTGATGGAGAGTCGAATCCCAAATGAATCAGCAGCTTAGCTCAAGTCATTCAAAAAGCGGCAACGTGACTGGATGACCTCTTTAAACCCGCTAGCTGTAAAGTTGAAAAAACCCGAGTCATTCATCAACATACCACCAAGCTTCAGAGGAGTCTCATAAATACCTAAAGTGAGATTCCTGAGGCATACTTTTTATCTTTCACACGTGTACCTTACCATTCTGTTTCCAGGTGAATCAGCGTAGTCTGAGCCTTTGAATGCAGTGGTGTTGGTGTTGGTGACAGCGTTGGACGGCATTGTTGACGGTCTTATGGGTAATGTCTGATAATGGGCGATGTCGATTAAATTAAACTCAAAGGAACAAAAAAAAAAAATGAAGTAAACAAATGAGAGATGATCCCTCTTCGCTCGGCTCTCCTGGAAGAGAAGAAAGAAAAGTTGTCAATTCCTTACACATTCTATACACTCTAGTTTTACATTAGTGTTGTGATGCGTTCATTCATCGAGGGTCTAAGGACAGAGGGTGTCCTATGTTATAGATTGTAAATCCCTTTGAGGCAAAATTGTGATTTGTGATATTGGGCTATATAAATAAAACGGAACTGAATTCAGAGGCGAGCAGAGTTTCATGCAGATTGCATGCTGCTGTGACAACCCTGACACATGTTGTGCACATTTCCTCAAATCAGTTTGGCTGAATTGTATTTTCTGTCGTAAAGAGGCTCTTTCCTGTGTCGAGTGCACGTCATGTATAGGAACCTCACAGGCTTCTATAGGATACTGGATGGCCACTATCGCCTATAGGGCCTAGGCCACTTTTTTTTTTCTTTTTCTTTTTTTTTCTTTTTTTTTTTTTTTTTTTACACCACATGGATGTGTGGGTTCACAGTAGACGACATTAAATGGCTGCTAATGTGCGCACAATAACCTGAGTAACGCTGCAATATACATCCTGGATGATTATACTGTTTGACTCATTTTTAAAATTTTTATTATTTTATGTGTCTGGGTTAAAGTTACTCTAGCGGGCAGCCATGCGCACACAGCGGAGGCACAGTTACACTGTCGCACTCGTGGAAATGTACCAAAAAAACCCCACAATTATAAGCCTATACGTCTACGTTCATATAGGACGTGCGTTTAATTCCCTCTAAGGGTTAAGACAAGATTGATGACAGCCGGTTCTGAGTTATTTGAAAGGTGTAATGAGCAGCGGGAATTAAATCTCATAATTGCAGGCAACAACCAGAAAGTGTTATAGAATAAATTATAGGGCCACACAGGCGTTTAATGTCACCGCATTTCCACGCGCATCAAGCTACAACCAAGGACATACGCTTCCATCGACTGACTTGCATTTATTATTCAACTGGATGCGTTAAAATTGCAAAGTTTTAGACGTCTTTGCAGCAGGGGAAGTCTGCAATACGACCCAGGGGGTTGTGGCTCTTTTACAGGCCACAGCCACTGAAGTATAAGTCCCCGTTATATATATATATATATATATATATTTTTTTTTTATGATGCGAGTGTTTTCAGGAGCCGCGATCCTCATTCTGTGCTGTACATTTGGTCAAGTTCAAGTGCACATCGCGATGTCCAATCAGCACATCTGCAAAAAGCAAACCCTAAATCGCTATTTCCCCATTTCCATCGAGCGCCTTCCGCTCTCGGGGCTTTTTTGTTCACATGAAGGTTACCCTTCCTGTGCAGTTACTAGTGCCGGGTTAAACGGATTTAAATGCGTGAATCGCTGTGTGTTCGTTTACCCGATTTTCCCAAGTCCCAGGCCTGACCCTTTTTGTCTCGCTTGCTCCCGGAGCCTCCTTCCTCTTCTCTCCCCGTCCTCCACCTCCCCAGCCGGCCAGCTCTCTTCCAGATGCACCGCTCTCACTGCAGGGGCCTGCCGACTGTCTGCTGGCTGCCGCAGGGTCCTAAAGACTGCCGGCCACCACCCAGTTCGCCACTTACACCACAGTGTGCAGAGGGGCGGGGGAGATGGGTGAAGGTGGTCTGAGTCTAATAAGTCATTATCATGGAACCCCCCCCCCCAAATAATGAACACACATCTAGATCTCTTTTTGAAATTATACATGATTTACTCTCAGGAGCCCAGTGGTGTGCGGAAACCACTTGCTGAGGTGCCATTTATTTATTTAAATATTTGGGGGGCAGTTTTACATTACTTTGACAGTAGAGATATAGACAGCAAACATAGGGATAAAACAAGGGGTGTCACATGCAGCAAAGGTCCAAAGCTGAAATTGAACCGGGGACGTTGGGATCACATCTTAGACCAGTAGGCCACAGGGGTGCTTCAGAATTTTTATTTAAAGGTTTAAACATTAGTGTCCAATTGGAGCATTTCCACACTAACTAATATTACAGCTGAGAGACATTTGATGGGCGCAGTAGCCCCCTAAGTACCACTCTGGGTGACCTAAGTGCCCCTCCGATGTGACCGTAGGACAAAAACAAACGCTAGACCTGTGCGCGAAAACGAATGTTCTTTCCTTATTTTCACCACTTCCTCTTAGAGAGAACTGGTTTATGTTGATTTAATTGCTAAGGAGCCAGTGTGTAGGCCAAGCAGCATCAGCCACGGCCTGTTTGGAGCTGTAGGGAATATATGTTTGCCATGATATTGTCACATCACAGTGAAATATCACCAGTGCCATTTTAAATGCAGTGTACATTTAAACTAAACTAGGTAACAACTATTATATTACAAAATGATCTTTGCACGGTGCACATGTATTAATTAATTACAATTAACTACAATTAGAATAACTGACCGGCAAAACATGAATTACCTTGGTAAAACAGAGTATCGGTTCAGTACAGCTTTAATCTCTTGTGTGAAAGTGCAAAAAATTCACAAGTATAACAAATACAAAGTAATGTAATTAAAATGTTGACAAAATGAACACAGGAACCTGAGGAGACTTCCTCATTTTTAATTTGCTGCGTTTATGGGCCCCCTGGTGGCTGTGGGGCCCTAAGCAGCCAAGTAATTAGCTGATGCCTCAGGCCAGCTTTGAGGCCTAGTGAAGTAAAACATGTGCTCTCTATAGTTATTGTTCTGATAATACTACATTGCCTATTTACTTCTTGACATTGGTGTAAACTCTTAATCCAACATCTCGTCTTCAACTCATATTCCCACCTACAAGCTTACTGTACACATACTCAGTTTATGTACTTTTGTGTAGACACAGATTTTTGAGTACACAGTGTGGTAGAGTGCTATATAGCGGTTGCTGGCATTTTGCACATTCCATTGCCCAAACCTCAACTATTACACCATACAGCCCCCCTTTTCTAGTACATGTGGTTACATTATACACTTTTGATATTCCTTTGTCCGTCTTGCATGAAATTTGTTTATTCTTCATATATTTCTATATTTTCTGTGTACTCTTTGGCTGTCGTGACACCTGAAATTCTGTTCAGGGATAAAAACAGTGTCCTCTTATCTAGTTGACCATTTTCACAGCAGACATTTTGTCTTGTCAGACACACGTGTAACTATTAACATTGTTAATTGCTGCATTGCGTAGCATTAATTGGTGGAACGGAGCCATCATGAATGTTGTTAGTAACACCTGTGCTTTTCCTGCTATGACAAGTCAAAATCTCTGCCATGAAATTGTTTGATACATCTGATTCATTAGGAGATGATAAATAACTGCTCTGATGCTATTGAGTTTAACGTGAGTAAAATGTATTCAGAAACACAAAATATTATGTAAAGTACAAGATTGACAGACCTCTAACAGGGAAGATAATCGGCGTTGCAGCGAACATTTTGGTCAAATTGATGAATTGATGGAATTTACTGTCAGTATAGCATCTTTTGTGTGTAAATACTGCATTACAGAAACTAATAAGGCAAATTCAACTTAGCTCTTTTTGTTACTAGTTTCTTCAGTATTGTTATCGCTTTACAAAAATGCAAAATGGTCATTTTTGCACAATTTTGTTGTATACAGCATAATGACACCGTAAGTATGAAAAATATGTCATGTGCCTTTTTAAGTATATACACTTATGAAAGCATTTGACACAAATTGTCAAACGTGCAGAAAAAACAAGCAGTGCTGGGCTTATTTGGCCATAACTCTGTATATCAAAATGCGTGTAGAGTATGGAGTATGTAGCTCATCTCTTACAGTCTCATTGATTTTATCCTGTGAGCAGAATCTTTATCTAGGAGCACATCTCCATTTCATTTCCTAGAGTGCAGCTAGAACAAGATATCAAATCGCTTATCACTCTCAGTCCATTAACCCTACAGCAGCCTACCACTGCAACCAACATTTGTCCCATACATGCCCACTAGACGGAGACACAGTGAGTTAAATATCACAAGCTGCCAGATGCAGCTAGAGGCTCACAGAACAACTCCCTGTGAGGCAGATTGAATGCTTTTGAGGGGAAACGAGGGAGTGGGGGTATATGTGTGTGCAGCAGGCGGATGTGGTTCACTGATCTGGAAGCAGTGGCATCTCTGCTTTCTCATAGTCAATGGCACTGCGAAGGTCATGCGAGGACAGCAGCAGCAGCAAGATGACGCCACATGACCTCCAGACAGGAATAGTGTGATATCAGCTGGTGGAAACTCTTTCATAGAAACCCACAGAGGGGGATGCTGATGGGTCAAAAGTGTCTCGACCTCATCTCACCCGTAGTGAGTGTAGTTTTGGACATTTTCTGTGCCTGAAGCAACAGGAACAAAGGTCAGTTTTTGATTTAGGCTTGTAGTTGAATGCAGGAAAGGGGCATTGCTTTTTAGCTGACCTATTGGGAGAAAGTGTTTACCATTGTGTGTGTCAGGCACAAGAGACATGGTGCTATTTAAGGGATTTATTTAGCTTAACAAACCACTTTAACCTGAATGTGAGCACATATAAACAACAAAGAAACGCAGCTATTTCTCTCCCCTTGTGGGCTGAGGTCCAAATCAGAAATTGAGTTACTCTGAGCCGCTCAGCACACACTGACTGACTGATTGACAAAGTAACAAAAGGGAGTATTTTGATAGACCAGTATCAAATAATGCTCCCACTACAGAATCATTTTTTAATACACCACTACTGACTCCATGTATACTGTAAGAATATGGGGAGGATGATGAATACTATATAATATCTCTATTTAAGATTTCAGGGAGACTGGGGGTCACGCACATCTCGATAGGTAGCACGTGTCGACCGAACACTGGTTAAGAAAGTGGCAGGTGGACAAAAAAGGTAAACCAACAGTGAATAACACATTAATAAGTCATACATTTTTTGAGCTCCCTTACGAATCCTGATGAGGTGGTTCTGGCCAATTACTGCTTATAGTATATAAAGTGGCTCACTCTTTTTTTGAAGTCAGTATGACATCTGAAACAACGTGTCCCTGTTTAATATTTTAATTACCTGATGACAAAATAGATGTAAAATGAAATGGTTTGGGAAAGCACAACTCAACTAGTGCAGTTGAGCTCAAATGGCAAAATCAGCTGCTTATGTTTCTATGTTTTAACAAAACCTAAAGGATTTTTCTCTACATAAGATAAGACTGCAGTAATTGCAACTTTTATTTTATTTCCCATATTCAATGAAGTCACTTTATAAAAGACAATGGGGGAAGAAGTAGATTCAGATCCTCAACGTAGGTAAAAGTGGTAATACCACCATGTACAAATAGTACATTTAAAGGAAAATGATTGCATTAAGTAAAGGTTAATTAATTTAAGTTAAAGTTTGAATTATGTTTGAAATATACTTCAGTATTTTTCCATTTGCTAGTACTTATTATGAAGAATGGTCAAATTATATTTTTATTCTATTGAATTATTAATGATGCATTTATGTGTCAGTGGCCTTGTAATGTTGTAGCTGGTTGAGGTAAAGCTCATTTTAACTAGATAAACTTTTCTGTAGTTTAGTATGTGACAATGCATTGTATTTTATAAGCTGATCACTTGACAGAAAAATAGTAACTAGCAACTTCAGCTGTCATATAATAGAGTAAAAAGTACGATATTTTCAGCTGAAATGTAGTGGAGTAGAAGTTAAGAAAAGTAAAATATCAATTTAAGTATCATTATTATGTATCAACATTATTAAGAAATGCACTTAGTTTACAACACTAATAAATGATATATGTGTTTGGTAATGACTGAAAGACCTTTAGTGATGATTAATCAAAAAACCACACTAACAATCATGACATGATCGGTCAAAGCCATATTTTACATCTTTTTAATATATCTCACATTTGATTTATTTACAAAAGACAGCGGCTTTGTGACATAAAACTATGTTTTGTAAAATCAACATGAGAAACAAATGTGTACCAGAAGCATAACCATACAGCACACATACATAGATAAATAACAGGGCAGCGTTGTCGTCGAGGGTGTCCTCTTTGCACATTGTCTCTCTGCAAACAACAAAATGATGCACAATGTACGCACCTCTGTATGACCGACTGGGTTTTATTTGTAATAGCCCGAGTTTGGTCTGACAGGGTATATACAGTATTGCCTCCACATTGGCTAAGAGGACATCAGTGACTGTCTATCAGTAGATTTGGAATGTTTTCTTTCTTTCCTAACTATTAAATGTGAGTTTTTCCAGCAGTGGGAAAACATTTACTGTGAACGTCTCCAGGCATTCGGTGAATAAACTATGAGCAACAGCAACATACTAATGCAGATATACTATACCTGTAATTTGTATGACACACAATGGCTACAAACAGTTTGGCACAAATATAAAGGCTGAGCATCAGTTTCCCCCAGAACACATTTAATAAAATAAATAAAATCTCTACAAAGTCACAGACTAAAACTCGACATAAAAGCTGATAGATCATCTTATTTGCTGAATGGTTACTTTATACAGCACTTTACAGAACAGGTACAGGCACAAACTGAAAGAACAAAAAAAAAGGGCTAACTTTTGAATTCAAATGCGTGACCAGAATAAAGGGGAAGACCGTTTACATTTTTACCGCTGCATTTTAATCATTTCTGGACCTTTGTCTGCTAAATAAACTAAACGTTTTGACAGCAGTGATCACAGAATTTATTACAAAACGTTTTATGCCTTCATAATATTTCATATTTGGGCCACTGAGTGTGTTTGTGAATCTGCGTTTTGACAAACTCATTACATTGACCATACTCAACTAATACGTTAAACCAGAATCATAACAATAATGATAACATAGAGCAAAACAGAGAACTGAACGAAAACATCACATTTAGAACGTCAATAACAGAGGTGCCTCTTTTTGTACTTTTTCTTGACACAGTGTAACAGGTTGTTGAAACCTTATACTTAGCTTATAGGATAGGCTTACTGTACAAATCTCAAAACAAAAACTTCGATTCAGTCAGATATTACCCGCAACTTCCTTTGAGAACTGAACACGTTACTCTAAAACTGCTCCCAGACCTCTATCACGTTGCATTTGCTAAAAAGCAAACATTGCTCATTTTCGTTTTAAATGAATGGCTACACTGAACGACAAAAAACACGGAACCAGAAGACAAAAATGCAAAAGTGACACCTGATCTCTGTCGGACTCACAATAAACATCCTCTCTGGTTGACAGCTTCCTCTGCAACCGGTTTGCTTTTCCATGAAAGACACAAATGCACACACAGAAAAACTGTATCCAACAACATGCTTCACCAAATAGCACTTCTCTCCTTCTAATGATCCACATTCTTTACCCGGCGTTTAATCACTTGCTGTTGTTTTCTACTATGTATTTAAAGAGTTTTATTTCAAAATGAGACAAATTGACAGGAAAAAAATGAACTATTTTAAGAAGGTTCAACACAGTCTTACAACAGGGATCATGAGAAAGTTGAAGGACTAATTTATAAATAACAGTGGATGTAAATTTTGGACTCTAACCCTCCATTTTTAATCATCTTAATCATCATTGACCTTTAACCTCTCAGTCTGTGGCCAACGACATCTAGCAGTTAAAGGACATTACCACAATATTTCACCTACAGTAGCTCTGCAGTCCCTGAGCACCTATCTTCATTGCACATAAACATTTTGAATATTCCTTAATTAACTAAATAAAGCTATCAAAGCATTTCCTACTTGCGTACTACGACCTTATATCCTCACACACTGTATAAGTGTTAATTTTGTAACTCACAACTACAACTCAGTGCCTAGTTCATTACTATTTAAACATCCTGAGGTGCTTCCCTACACTTGAAACAATAAATATCGACGCTACCAGCTAGTCAGGTGTGTTCAGTTAAGTTTTCACGGGGAGGAAACAATAAGACCCGGCTCATTATTGTGGTTGTAGTAGCCCCTTGGTTTCTCTTAATCGCACAGCCCTCTTATTTTCAAGGGTGGCTCACTGAGAGCACAGTAGCAGCAGTACAGTATGTGACTCAGTGAGTGTGTTTACATGCACGCAGTATTCTGGATACCAGCTATTATTCCTGGTTAAGATCTGAATGGGGATAAGCTGTTTTTGTGCGTCTTCATACTTTAATAACAGATATCCCTGCACACATTTAATAGAAAGGATATTATCATGGACACATGCAAACAGCAGGACGTGTTTGGTCTCCTAGCGAGATCTGCAACTATTAAACAATCTGTTGATTTTTTTGCTGTCTTGCCAAGATTTAGAGGAGATAATCGATAGCACTCTCGTGTGTAAGTAAGCTTTAGCCAGCAGCCGGTTAGCTTAGCTTAACTTAAAGGCTAGAAATGGGGAGAAACAGCGAGCCTGGCTATATGTCCTTTGTTTAATTTGTGTAAAAACAAGTTGTGGTTTTGTGGGGGGTTACTTTGCCTGGCAAACTCACTTTAACAACAAGACCTCAGAAAGTCACTGTGCTCAGCCAAGAAATAGTCTAGCATCTAACTGCAGAGGGAGATTATCTTTAAGCTAAGTGCTGTACAATATTTCAAATTGTAACATTTATGTTTAATATTGAACATGTTCCCTTACAAATAAAATTAATAAAATAAGCCAAAGGTTTTGGATGGCCAAGACACAGTTAGCTTAGCATAGGGCCAGGAAACAGGGGCAAACAGCTAGCCTGGCTCTGTCCAAAGGTAAAAAAAAATCCACCTAGCAGCAATCTGAAGCTCATTAATTGTTTTGTTATATCTTCTTTGTTTGATTGGTACAAAAACCAAGGTGTAAAATCAACAAGTTGTCATTTTTGGAGTGGATTATGTGCTGGACTATTTCTTGGCCAGGTGCAGTGACTTCCTGGAGTCTCTGCCTGGCAAGACTCCAGTAGTCTGCTTTGACAAAAGTTTTTTTTTGTTTTTTTTATATCAAACTTCAGAATATGGATGTGCAAGTAAAAACACTCAGCATGAATTCTGAGGCAGGACACTTCTGACACTCCAGCTGTCATTATAAACCCACAAAGAGCAGCCATTGCATGGCATAGTACCTAAATCCAGACAAGAGTGCAACTTCATGCAAAAATGATTTTAAAAAAAAAAAGAATAACAATACTAGTGCTAATCATACAAAAGCAACGACAGGGAACATGTTGTGACAGGAGGTCACCTTCATGTCGGGGCATTCCCATGGTCATGTGTTTACAGTGTTTTTATATACAGAATGATCTGCTGCAATGGAACAGTTTGGGGAGAAAGCACAGCAAGCCATTCCTTAGCAGTCATGAGGGAAATCATTAGGTAATTACAGCAGTTTTTGTTTACAGGACGACATACACACTCGCTAATTAGACACATCTTGCTACCTGCAAGGTGTGAAGAAACGTTTTTTTTCACATAGTGAAATCCTGTTAGATTACAGCATGCATTACTCTATGTGCTAATGCCAGGGGTTGTTGTTGTTGTTGTTGTTACTGATTCTTCCCATTTGATGACTGTATGTCCTTACAGGGTAAAATGGTGTTCTCTTTCCCTCAGTGCTTCTGTAGTCTTGCTGTGCCTGGAAACACACACAGAAAAGCAAATGTACTGCTGCTGACAGCCTGCATAGTCAAAATTAATTTAGAAAAAAAAGTATGAATGAGTCTGTGGCAATGTGCCATGGTGCCTTGCTACTTTGGAGGGTTGAAGCAGAAGCTCATTATAAGAGCCGAACAAGTATTTTATTGGCTGATGAAGGTGTCATGCAAATGTTTGGCTGCGGCCAACTCTTCCAATCCAACAAATGAAGTAAGAATGCTGCCATAATTGGCACCAACTACTGTTTGGCCAGTTGCAGAATGTGATTTCAATATTATTATTATTATTATTATTATTACATAGCCAAGCACAGCTGTGCTTGCGGTAATTTTCTTTCATTATCATCTTATTATCTTGAAATCATGAGTTAATTATCTCGCCACTCTTGACTAAATGTTTTTCTGTAATAATGGGTTAATTAACGCTATAACTTCACAAAATGGCCTTTTTGTTTTCTTTTGAAAACAAGATATTCATCTCGTTGTCTAGAGAAACCTGTTGTTGTTCTATCTTTGGAAACAGCAGCTTTGTTTTCACGAGATAACAATATAATGAACCCATTATTATCACGAGAAAAAAATGTTTTATCTGGTAACTTGTGATCTCCATATAAATTAAATTAATACAACCACAGCCATTCTCTGCTTCCATACTATGTTATATATGCATAATATTAATTAATTATAAGTCCTACTTTTAGGTGTTCATTCTGCTTGAGCTGAAAAAAAAGGAAATATTGCATATTTATGTTCTGGCCGATCTTTATGATCAACAGAACTAATTCTGCATTCTGTTTTTGAGTGGCATACTCTAAATAGAACACCTTGTCTGAAAGATTCAATTAGGAAACTATTAGCATGTACTTAGACCTACCTCTGTCCCCACCGTTCCTCATGTTGGTCTCCTCTTCCAGTCCCCCATCGTCTACTTTAAAAATAAAACCACAGATTTCAGTAAATGTGAATGTGAAGCTATAGAGTGAAACATATCAGGAGCAGGCATGAGAATGACACAAATGCAGAGAGCTCAGTAATGACATGTTAAATTCCTTAATAAAGACTCAAACTCAGGAAACAAAACAGTCTTTAAAAGAACATAATCCAAGTGATAATACGGACTCAAACCATGAAACATGTGGTATAGACTAACCTGAGTGGAGCTCTTTCACCAGTGATGACATGGTGTTTGTGATTGAGTCAGCAGCAACTAATAGATCATTCCGAAGATTTCTAGGTACACCTAGAAAACAGACATTTTCAAATCAAATTAAAAACAGTTTCTAGTCTTGCAGTGTAATCACGTGAAAATGTAAATTGGCAAAGGCAGTTAAAGTGCATATCCTGGTGGTAGAATGGCTGCATTATCGTGGGAAGTATCATTTGAAGGTTTGGATTTTAAAATGTAAGCTTATGTTCACTGTTCGCTATTCAAAAAAGTTAGTTTCTGAATGAGGTCTTCAAAAATAACTACTCAGTATGTTGTAGAGTGTGCATGAGTTTTGTAATGACTGCTCTTTGTGTCAGGTGTTAGTGCACACTCACCCTGAGCAAAGGCCTCAAGCACGTCCCCTCCCACCCCGGCCAGGCAGTCCTGTGGTGTGTGAGTTGGGGTTGACCCAGCCGAGGTGGAGCGTATGGGCATGGGCATGGAGCAGCCCGCACCGTGACTGGGGGAAGAATGAGGGGAGCCTCCAGACTGGGACTGCAACATAAAAACACCTCGGTTAGTCTTGAAATAGATGTTAAAGTAATAGTTCGACATTTTGGGAAATATGCTTATTTGCTTTCTTTGCTTTTGTTAGATCAGCACCATGCTCATGTTTATACGGAACTACAACTTGTCGTTTTTACATTTCTGTTTTTGAATGGATTAAAGATACAGTACATAACATGAAAATTAGTGAGTTTGGAGGTACTGGTATGTTGTTACCTTTAGACCGAGCCAGGCTAGCTGTTTCCAGTCTTTATGCTAAGCTATGCTAAACGACTGCTAGGGGTAGCTTCATATTTACCATACAGACATGAGAGTGGTATGAATCTTCTCATCTAACTCTTGGCAAGAAAGCATGTTTGCCCAACTATTCCTTTAAACTAAAATTTAGTCATCCCAAAATAAATGATTTGAGAAAGTTGGTCTTGAAACATGTAACATGGCATATTTGGTTATTTTAATGACATACTGGATAGTCTTCCATGTACAGGCCTTTAGTGAATCTAGGTGTCTGATAGAGAGAAAAAAACAAACTTAAATCCAATTAGTCTCTAAATCAACAAAGCCAATTCTGGATCAACTGCATTTCAATGGAAGATGTCGTATTGCAATCACACACCGCAGCTCTGGGGAGAGATGACCTTTTTGCTTCTAAAGATGACTTTTATTAAAACAAACACAGACACAGATGTGACCAAAAGAACTTAATCCTTACAGGGAGAACAAACAAAAACAACAGTTTAAAGGCAAGAAAACCCTCTGTAAATCCTATTCCGGCTGGCTATACTGTGTGTCTCTATAGTGCACCTTTACTGCATTGAGGGGGTAACGAGAACCATGTGTGGGTGAGCGACTGGGGGCTGTGCCGAGATGAGAGATATATCTCACAGAGAAAGGATCACTGTGCGTCTCTGGGACTGGTGCAGGCCCAGGTCGATGGCTCGGAGCCAGGCAGCAGATGGCCAACCAGACTGCAGTCACATTAGAAGGGGGGTTGTTAGTGCCGATGAAAGGAACAGGTCCCTGACATTTGGGCTGAGAAAAACAAAGTTCTCTAAACTTTTTTGGACCAAGGAACTGAGAAAACTGATTTTAAAGATTGTTTCGCACCTCTCCAATGGTGCTAGCAAGGAAGTGGCGGAGTAGGACTAGATTAGTGTAACGCAGTTTGATAGTGGAATCCTATTATCACCCTTCTTAAAATCTATTGTAAAAACATCCTTCAATCACATCTGTGTGAAGGGTGGGTATAGTAGCATTAAACTAAGTGCTGAGACTAGGTATAGAGCCTTGCAAACTGAATTAAGGGCAACTTACAGCCTGCTTCTGCTCCTCATCCTATCAGCCAGCAAAGGTAAGCAGTGAGAGAGAGAGCAAGAACAGTGAGAGCAACATAATTAAAGCAGCGTAAGAAGAAGAAAGGGATTTTCAGCATGCACCATACAGCACATTAACAAAACTTAAGATCACTGCAATGTCGGTTTAAAAACTGAATCTTGTAAACTAGATTAACACTGACAACCTGTAAAATGCTAAATGCATTGCAGGACAATGGGTTAGTGCTTTATGCACCATTGTAGGATAATACTGATTCAGAGGCCTTTTTAACACACCAATATCTTCTAGAAACAGGTCACTTTACCTTTAGCAGCCTCATGAGTCCCTCCAGCTGCACCATCAGCTCCCGTCTGCTCTCCTGCAGGGCTGACATACGCCTCTCCAGCTCGTCCTTCCTGTGTCTGCAGCAGAAGGAAAGAGTTTGAGGATATATTGCTGACATCTGACAGTAATTAGACACAATGCACAGGTAGACATAACAGTGTTCACAAAAAATTCTGTACTTTAAAAAAGCAGCGTGCCTTGATTGTTTGGATAATCCGTTTCCTTTTTTGTGAACTGTTAGGGGATACATGTTTGCAAATGATTTCATAAATACGTGTACTTCCTGTAGATGTTCGTCCAGATATCTTTACAGATGTGTGAGGGAGTTACTGCACTGTATTAAGCTCCCTTTGCTCTGGTCTACTATAATATATTCGTCTAGTATTTTATTTCATTATTAAGCTGTCATTGGTTCCCTCAGCACTGAAAACAGTGACATTTACTTCACACGTGGTCATCCTAAAGCAGGGGTCTCAAACTAGCAGCCTTTTATAAAGGCCCCAATGTGTTTCATTTACTGTTAAATCTGACCCACAAATTATTATTTTGATATTTCCTTCCCACTGTGAGTTTTCTCCAGTCTTTTTTATTTTACAGTTGTCACAAGGCTGCAATATAGTAGCATAGGAATTGGCTTTTTTCCCCCGCACATTTAACGCTCGCCAGCTGCAACATAACTACTTAAACTTGTGATCAACCAAACACCAAAATGGCTCTTTATGAACCAAAAATGTTGATCTGGAGCACTGACAGTTTCAAGGAAGGTGTACTTGTGTAATTAATTATTTATTCATTTATTGCGACTGTTACTCAAGCTGCTATTCTCTGGGATCCATCCTCGAAAACATCGTGGCTGCCATGTAATTTGAGTTTGAAACCCCTGTTAACCTGGGGTTTCAAACAATATCTGGCCAGCTGCTTCAGGTGAGGATTCTGACTTATCACCCTCTGGTGTTCACAATGTGTTACAGCATTTTGAAAAAGCCTCAAAGAACTGTAACAATCATTTGCCTGTTTGGAGGCGTCCTGTCCAAAACTTACACAAACATCTGCAGACTTTAAACACCTCCGCTCTGTTCTGCATCCCCTTGGGCGGAATAAATGTAATATCAGAGCCATTCAGCCAGGCTCCAACCACAAGCGTATAGTCAGTGCACTGGGAATATTACTAGGTGATAATATCCTGGTCTGAAACCTGACTCACAAACAGGCTCAGTGAGCTAAAAAATGTTTCTAGACATGTTGGAGTTACCTATATAAACTACATATTTTACAGTTGAATTACTGTTTTTTTTTTTTTTTAAAATACATCCTGTATAATGATAGATTGCTGAACATACAACAATCCTCTAACATGACAAAGAGAGACTGTGTGGGTGGCGAAACTACAGTATAATTTAAATTCATCTCTAGTTCTGCTATAACTGTGTATAATTATAACCGGCATTGGGGTAGCCATTATTTAATGTTATGAAACATTCAATTAATATAAAATTTGAGTCTTTGTCACTGCTGTTGACCATAAACCTTACTGCTGATTCATTATTTAAGCCAGACCAGACAATCAAGGAGTCATTCAGGGCAACAAGTGCTGTAATGAGTCCTCTCAGGATGAGTCTCTTCCAAGAACTGAACCCAAGGGGTCTCAGCGTCCTGCCAGCATGATGCCCGATGTCCACGCTGTTGCTGGTGAAGCTAATTCAAAAACACTTGTGAAGGCTTTATTTCTACATGAAGAATGAGTCCAGCCTACATAAATACAACAGCCCTGAAGTGGTTTTACTACTTGATTTCCCTAAAATATGGCTGTTTCCTTCTCTTGTTGGGAAGAAGATGCTCTTATAAGAGGTGTGGGGGAGGTAGCAGGGATGATACCTGAGGAGCCTCAGTTCAGTCAGAAGTGTGGGGTTCTGCTGGGCTTTTTCTGGGGTCGGCTGAGAGGCCTGCTCGTGCTCCAAACGCAGCCTCTGGATCTCCTGAAGGATCTCCCTGAATAAATTTGTCAATCAGTTAACTTAACAGCAGTGGTGGAAGATATACTGAGATTCTTTATTTAATATTCAATTTTACAATGTAAAGATGTAATGGAAATATGCTTTTTCCCTTTTTTCATGCCATTTTATTAATGGACTGCCTTAAAACCTGGGTTAGCATCAAGGACAGTTGGTTTTATTCTTACCTTTTTAGAAGGAACCTATGCAGTCACCATAACTACTCATCCTCTACAACTCACATTACCTGTGGTGTGCTGCAAGGTTCAATTTTATTTCTATCTACATGCTTCCACTTGGCCAAAACACCACAATGTCTCTTTTCATTGCTATGCAGACAACACACAGATACACCTTCCCATAAGACCAGGTGAACCAAAAAGCCTAGCTGCTGTCTCAGTGATGTTAACTGTTGAATGGCACAAAATTGTCTTCAACTCAAAAAATTCAAAATCAGAAATCATCCCATTGTTCAATCCCCCAAACCCCATCAGTCTCATTGAGGCCTTGGTCCCCTGTCTGCAAACGTGAAGCCCGCTGCCAGAAATGTGGGTGTACGGTTTGATTCCGATCTAAACTTTAAAACCACAAATCAAAAAAGAAGTCCAGTCCTGCTTTCTCCAAATAAGAAACATTTCCAGAATTACACCAACAAGTTATTAATGCATTCATCTTCTCTCGACTACTCAAAAGAATACTCTATATCTCTGTAACTCCCTCCTCTTCTGGCATAAACTGAAAGTCACTCACTCGCCTCCAACTAGTTCAGAATGCAGCAGCTCGGTTTCTCGCTGGTTTTAACAGACGACATCACATCACCCCGAACCTGGCTTCTCTCCATCGGCTCCCTGTTCTTTTAGAATTGATTTTAAGATCTTAATGATCACTTTTAAACCTTGTGTGGGTCTGGCCCCAAACTACATAATGGAAATGTTGACCCCATACGAGCCAGCTCGCAGCCTTAGATCCTCAGGTGGGGCCCTTCAGGCTGTTTCAAAGTCGAGGCTTGAATCTAAAGGTGAGCTTGCTTTTACCACCAGGGCCCGACTTACCTGAGGAGATCTGGCTCGCAGAATCCGTGACTTCTTTTAAATCAATTCTTAAAAGTCATCTTTATAGACTTGCTTTAATGTGATGTCGTCGTTTTATTCGACTCTTTATTAGTTTTTTTATTTCTTTTATTGTTTCCATTTGTTTTTATTTCCTTCGTCATGTTTTTCATTGTTTTTAAGTTGTCTTCTTGTATAAATTTTTTGTCTTGCTTTGTCTGGCATTTCTGTTTGGCTTTCTGCTGTTATATTGCCTACTGGGTATCCTGTTTCTGGTATGCCTTGTATGTCAAAGCACTTGTCGCACAAAGGTGCTATATAAATAAAGTTATTATAAAAGTTGTCATTGCCTGGCAACCTCACAGGGATCAGGAATTTACTGGCACATAACTCCTCAGCCCAACTTTTTGTTTTTACACTTTGATTTTTGTTCGGATTAAACAAAGAAGAAATAATGCTTTAAATGAGTTTCAGATGTGGTGGTAGGCGGATTTGGTTAACTTTGGACAGAGCAAGGCTAGCTGTTAACCCCAGGTTTTCAGTCTTTATGCTAAGCTAATCAACTGCTCGCTGTAGCCATACATTTTCCAGGCAGATATAAGAGTGGTATCGATCTTCTCATCTAACTCTCAGCAAGAAAGCAAATAAGCATATCTCCCAAAATGTCAAACCAATCCTTTAACTATTCTATATAGTGCAGGGGTGTTTAGAGTTGTTGCAATTCATCATGTTTTATAAGCTTATCATATGTTTTGCATGTAAAATCTGTATCTGCAAAGTAACTAGTAATCATAGTTTTCAGATAAATGTAGTATAAAAAGTGCAATATTTTCTGAGAAAGTAGACTAGAAGTATAAAGTGGCATAAATTACTCAAATAAAGTACAAGTACCTAGAAACTATATTTAAGTACAGTACTTGATTTAATTAACCTAATAATACTTAGTTACTTTCCACCACTGACAGCAAGTCAACCAATCATTAAAAAAAATACTGATTTGTTTACCTGTTTTTGTTCTCCAGCTCTGCAATCAGCTGTCTCTGTTGCTTATTGGCATCGAAGTTGAAACTCAGATCTGATGGAGGACATTGTTGCTGAAAAACAAAAACAAAATTATCATAGAACAGCATTAACAATGGTGGAAGAACAAAAGTCAAACACCAACAGCTACCTCCTGACCACACTGGGCAGTAATGATTCTCAGCTGGAGGCTTTTTATGTTTCTGCATAAACAGGGAGCCCATTTCAGCTCACCACTGATTTCCTTTATTAGCCCTCAATATAAAAGTCAGACTGCCAAATACAAATCTGAATAAACCCAAAGCAACCTTACATGAACATTTTCTGCCTTAGAAAATTTAGAACAGTTTTGGTTATTTCACATGAGAGATTTTTAAATCTCTTTTTTTTCTCGGTACTTTTCTCACTGGTTTGAAGTGGGCGGGGCTCAGTTAAAAAAAAAAAGCTTATGTCATGTACTTCCATGCACCAATCAGGATTTATTAACATTTGAATCAGAATCTAATAGACTTGCGATGTGAAAGGGACCACTTGTTCTGGAAGTGTTTTTCACCATTCAGTCTTCCCAATTAAATATTTTCTTTCAATCTTATCTTCAGTGTTGCTGAATATAGAAACATGGGAGTCTCCCGGATAATGAAACCATCATATTCGTACGTTTTACGACCGCCAGTTTCAGTTATTTCAACACCATTTTGGCATGGCAGATGGCTCTAAATACTACAATACCCATGAGCCTCAGCTGCGATTTCTATAGGGAAATCAGAGGTGCAAGTCAGAGTGGTAGCAAGTTCAAAAATGCTTCTTTGTCGCAGTCCCAAGCCTGTGCTTTAATAAGGTTGCAACCCAAGCCTGCGCTTGGCTTGGAGTTTTCTCAACAGCTTTCACCCGCCATTAGTATGTGACAGAATTTTAAAATTGTTAATTGGATGTTTCTTGCTGAAATGGACCTTGGGAGTCACATTTTACATCTCCCCCTAAATCTTTATGTACAAAAGCGTGTACAGACCTTCTACTTTTTATGAAAGCACCACATATTTTCTAATGCAGTTGTTAATATTTTGGACCCATGAAACTGTGTTTCATGCCGATCCAAGCCGTAGGAGATCTCCAGCTCTGAGTCATGTAACATGGTCTATGGGAAAAATTAATGGGACTTTTACTTCTGGAACCAGAGGCACCCAAAATAGCTCCTACCACTATGCAACTCTATAACAGTTGGTGGGTTGTTTGGTCACTGTCAATCAAACTCATTTCTAAAACATTTTTTAAACTATGATGGTGCTTATTCAGCCCATGAATATTTATTGTTATGGTGAAATACTTAAAATTTGAAGCCAAGTTTTCAAGGGCTTTAAAGTTATAGTTCTTAAGATTTTTATGAAATCAAACCCAATTTTAGTATAGTAGTTTATATTGGTAGTACCACTTGCTGGTACCATGATGGTAAATCAACTAGGACGGAAATCTGAACCATTACAACTTTAAAGCAGATGACAGGTGTTTCTTATTTCATCATGTTTCAAGAAAATGAATCAAAAACTGCCGGAAAATAAGTGCACCTGCCCCCTACCCTCCTTTAATTCACTTGTCTTAACAAAACTATGATTTATGGCAGAGTATTGGCCTGTCTGGCTTGTAAGTGCGAGTAGTCTTTACACTGCAGCTTCAGCATTTATGTTCTCTGGCCACAACAAAGGTCTAACAATAACTTGTCAAAGCATTAAATGTGAAATGCAGGTTGACTGAAGCCCACCACAGGGCGTCCTGTGAGACACTCACTGTGGAGTTGCCCGCCTCGGCTGCCAGGCGGGCAGCGTAGCGAGCGATGAGGCGGTGCTCTTCATCTAGCCGGCTGGGACTCTCCAAGACACTGCCCGAATTCAGAGACAGAGAAATACATCACACACACACATACAGCAACACTGACTCTAATGTGAAAAGCTCTTATGTACTGTAAGCAGAAGGGAAAGTTTGTGATTATGATTAAGTGATTATGTTAAACAATTTGCATGAAAATAAAAAAAACTTTACAAGTGAGGTGACCTTCATATATGACACTTGGCTTTGACTCCAGTGTTGGTAGACTGTCTGAGATAATCGGTCATAACAGTGAACTGAGATGAATGAGAGAGAATGCAGCATGCCAAATGCATTTGTGACCGTGCCAATGCCCGTTCGGCCCATTTCATCACTGACTGGAAATGTCAAATAAGGCATGAGACTTTATATCATCATGGGCGTAGCATATGGTGTGGACAGATGACAGGACATATGCTGTCCCTTCTCTGCAGGAACTCGGCAATGAAGAGTGAAGGAGTGCTGAAATGGTGCTGGGTGCTGTCTAACTCTGGCTGGAGTGTGAGCGATGATTTTATGACCATTAAACCCAATCTGGCTTCAAACCTTTTGCATCAACAACCACAGTCCCTGCATCTTTGACTCCCCATGCCCAAAACACATTGCAAACCAGCCTTTTAATTTGTATTAAAATCTTATCTTTCTCAAAGCACATTTTAAAAAGCTGCCAGTGGGATGAGATCATTTTGGCTACTCCAGCTCCTACCTCGCTTGTTTCAAGGGTTTCCTGATCCAATTGATGACATCTTAAAATACTTGGCGGATCATTTGACTTGTTTCAAGATAGTGTTACCTATCTTGAAACAAACAACCATTTAGTTGGTCTTCACTAGGAAAAAGTGAAATCACTCCACCAACATGTCAAAGCGCTTGTTTTGAGGAAAATGTCAAGAAATGCCGTTAAATGGGACACTTTTTTAAATAATTGACACTCCCATCCTCACGCGACAGCATAGACAGAGCCTGAGGTTTCTTGTAAGATTAAGAAGTAATACATTAACGCACACCAGGGAGCCGCGCAGGTTGGCTCAGGAAATGCTGTGACCCTACGAGGTCTTTTGGAGCTGGACTGCATGTCTGGATCTTCAGGCTATATCTGTATCTTCTAGTATCAGTATAGAAGCTGCCCCTGCCTCTGCTTCATCAGGGATTTTCCTGGCACCACCTGATGGTCTGTGCCAGGTTTTGGACAGAGATGCATGAACTGCCTTCAAGCCCTCCTGAACTGGCATCTTTCCCAGGCACCTTTTTATTTTTGTAACACATTTGAAGAGCGATACCGGCATTTGTTTTTTACTCAAACACAAGATCTCAGACACCACTGGTCGTATTTTGGTTAGAAACGTGGCAATCATGCTTTGTCATTAGATCACTAATAACTAAAGGTCAAAACTTTAAGAGGCCAGAGAACATCTGGAGGGATGATGCATCTTGCTCCTGATTGGCCCTGCAGCATTTGTACTTGTTAATATGACTGGGCAATATGGGTGGAATCAATATCCTGATATTAATGACATTTCACGTATACTATATCTAATTTCTTTATTTCTGTACCGCAAAGTCAAATGGCCTCTCTTGATAAGAAGAGATAATCATCTCACAACATTATCTATAAAGCTCTACTGTTTAGTCGATCTTACAGTTCTTGTCTCATTTAAATCTTAAACTTAGACAGTAATTATTTGTGTTTAGATATTCGATTGGTTAGGGACGCACAGATCTGATTAACTGTATTGGATATTGGCCCTAATGTGACAGATCCACATTAAATACAGTCGCTTTTATAAATTTGAGCGTTTCCGCTGTTAGTTACATTCATTCAGTTACGGCGGGGTTCTGACTCGTGTTTTAATGGTACAGCAATCCCTGGCCTCATGTTACCTTACATAAACATTATCCTATGGAGCTACAGGCAGATATGGGGATCGGATCTGGGAATTGAGAGCATACTCTGGGCTGAGGTATCAGAATCTTTTTTAGGAGACAAAGAGTCAGATTGGTGCCTCCCTAACATAATTATGTACATGACTGGATTCAGGCATGACGCACCTTTTTAAATGAAACAAATTGCAAACAGTTCTGGTTAAAGTCGATTCTTTCATTCCACGAGGACATTGTAAAGCTTTGTGAGCTGATGTTATGTATGACTCGTGTGATTGTTGTTTGTCTGACTTCACATAGCCGTTACTTGCATGATGGTTGTTGTGGTAGTCCGAATGTAATTGCTTTTTTGTTCTAATGTTTCTCTTAAAAAAGAGATCTTGATTGCAATGATACTATCCAATTAAGTAAAGTTACTAATATCAAGTTCCCCCTATTTAGCATTTACAAGATGTATAAATGCATTTAATAAATGGTCTATTAACACTATAATGTAGTTGGACGCAGATATAGGTGGTTATTAATGTATTTGTCAACATATATAACTCGTCCTTTGGGCACCCATAAGTGGATGCTGATGTATAAACAGAAAATTAATGACAATAAACGCACTTATAATAATATAAAATATATCTTAAGATGTTAAAATTGCATACACAAGTGTAAAACAAAACTTTGTTAGTTTACTCACCAGATGATACACGAGGTAATGTTCAATGTTTTAATCTAAAGTTTTATGTTAAGCATGTGTCACCCAATTAAATATTAGGAGTTCCTAAGTCTTACATGATGACACCTCCAGATAGAAACACAAACTGCTCCCCCACCAGCTGTGTTTCCACACTCACATTTAATCAATTCGCAGTTAACGCATCGAATTAAAACTCATCGAGAATTGTTTTGTTTTTTGCGGTTCTGCATGGCTAACAGGTAATAAATTGCAGTTCACCCTCACCCTTGGAGGACTGGGTAGTGATGAGCGATTGTCTGTGAGAGAGTGAGGTTGGAGGGAGCAGATGCCATGTCAGCAGAGCAGACAGTATCAAAGAGCAGACTGGGATGGAGGCTGGAAACACGCACAGTTTCTCACACAGAGTGCATTCAACTCTGCACTGATACACAATCATGAATGTGTTTTGTATTTTTTTTTCTCTGGTGAAAAGTGGAATCTGAAAGGGTCAAAAAAACAAGGACAGCACTGGTGTTGCTTTTCAGTTGGCTGAGGGAAAGCCACAAGGAGCTTTGCATTATTCAGCAGTAGCATCTTTGACTCATAGGCCCTTCATGTGAAAGCAGGCAGGCCAGGGCCGGGTAATTATAACAATAGATTAATATTTACAAACCAAATGTGACACAGTGAGAGGCTGGTAGGAAATGGCCTTCTGTTCTCCCAAACCAAAATGAAGCCCATGCCTTCCCTTCTCATTCAACACCTTATCTACCAGTATCCACACTGGCTCTCAACACAACCTATTTTGGAAGAGTCATGGTGGCTTAATGCGCAATTTCGTCCCTAAATATGGCAGCTTTGTAGTTGTTATGCCCCCCCAAGGCAACAGCATCCTCAGTGCATGACATCTTCCCAAAGCAGCTCTGACTCACAGAGCAAAATGTCAAGGCAAAGGTTATCAGGCTTCTTCATTACTGCCACAGTGAAACAAACCTCAGGAGAGCGTCGCCTTGCTCTTGTACATGCAGCAACATGCAATGTCTTCCACTGACCTCTGCGGGTGTGGATGCAAGGCATCGTTTACAGCCTTGGGTGTCCCTAGCTTGTCAGCTTCCTACAAACCTGCTCTGATCTAGATATTGTCACCCCTCGGAGACAAGACTGCACTGCACAAAATGTTCTCTCTGCAAGAAACTTAATCTAGTATTGATTGTTAGCGTCTCATTTTTCTAAGCACATATAGGAAATCTTCCAGCAAGGTTAGATAATTACTTTGTTCAAAATATAACATACATTTCTATAGAGAAGTAAGGGAATGTCGGCATGAACTCACTCCTTTGGCAGATTTTTACGATTACAACCATAATCAACCTAAAAACAACCTAAACACAATTTAAGGTTCTTGTTGTGATGGACATTTTTTGCAGTGTGCTTGCTGCCCTTCAGCTTCCTGGGTCCTTGGTGTAGTACTGTATGATAACCAGAAGAGCACAAGTGGAAAAACACAGCCACAGACTTCATTTAAGCTCTTCCTGAATTCTCTGACTAAGTCTTTGTCTGGATTTCAGTGAAACACCTGATCTTAAACAGGGACACATGCACACCTCTATTCTTTCTGTACACCAGACAATGACGTCTCTTCCCTTCTAATGTGCTGTGTGAAGTCCTGAGTCCCTGAGCAGTCCCATCTTACAAACACAAATTGCTGGAAACACGTGATGGACAGATATACTGTACACAAAAGGAAAATTCGCCCAGCACAGACCTGCAGGACTGAGTGCAGATACTTTACAGCCGCATCAGAGAACTCGCCATTATTGAATTCATAACCACAATGGTTCATTACGGCTGCGAGTAAATAATAATAGAAATGGCCTTTAACTGAGAGGGGCTGAAATGAAAGCACAATTAGGCTGCTTTCACAGGGCCCTTGCTTGCTATCTGCATATGTGATAAGGCTCCAATTCTATCACAATGTATTTGTCAAATCAACCCTTTAAGTAGGAGTGCTCACATATTCTTCATGACAGCGTAACAAATTTTTCTCTAAAAATACACTCACAAGGGCATGCTGCTCGGATGCAAAAATGTGTCAAGAGTGAGGGAACAAAAAACATCTGTAGTCTGATTCGCTGCGCTATTCTTGTTATTTCAACTGATGAGAGAGAATCTGTCACCTATTCTGAGCACTGAGTGAAATTCTGTTTGATTAAAAGTGACATTTTGTCATCTTTAAAGAATACGTTAGAGGTAATCATCACAAAAATGAAGCTAATTCTGTGGAATCAATAGAATAATATCTTCATAGAGCCTGGGTGTGCTTACCTTTTGGTAGGAGTAGGTGTCCCAGAGGACATGAGCATTGTGTCGTTCATGTTGTTGGCCACAGGTTTCGGCTGACTAAAAGACAAGATTAGAGGTCTTTAATGCTACACTGCAGAGGCCTGTGGTGCTTGTCACCAGGGAATGGAGTAGAGGGCATTTGCATTTTATTAGTAATCATGAATCAGCGATCCTGACTTCAATTTAATCCAACTGTACAAAAGAGGGTAAGAGGGGAAGCAGGGGGGATCATATAAGCTACTGACCGTGGTGCATAAAATAGGCAACATGTTGTACTCGAGTTAACTGAAAATTGGAGCGAAATAATTGGCTTTTTACGGGAACGGCAATTTGAATGTTTTTAGGGCAATTAGCTTAAACCGAATTAAAATGAGCAAGAGCAACAACAGCAGACGAGAAACCTAATTAAACTGGAAGTCTGTTGAAAAACTAGGAAAGGTGACATTGTGGGAGGTAATCTGGGGGAGTAAACAAAGCAATGGGGTCCATCTGGCAGCTGAATCAGTGGCCCCGGCGAGCTTGTCGGAGTCCAAACCCCCGGACCACAGAGTCTCATTAGCGGATCAAAATATCACTCTGCACATCTCAGGTGCTCTCAGTTTCACACTTCACCCGGCACAGCAAAGAGAAGCCACTTACGACAGCACTCGATTTCCATGTCTTTGTAGCTGCATCTCCTCAATCTACACATCGTATCTCTCTGTAGTTAGTTGAGTCTATTGTTTTATTTAAAGCACTCATTATCACATACAAAAGGTAAAGCAATGAACAGCATTGTGTCCTATTATGCTTGTTTGTCCAATCAGCATTTGTAGGCCAAAATCAAACTATTTATATCCACATTTTGCAGAATACTGTTATCAGGCACTGAAAGCTTTTTTATGCTACGGTGCCTCAAAGTGCCTCAACAGCACAGATAGTCTTCTTTTCTGTATATTATTGTGCCACTAAACACTAAACAGACATAAGAGAAAGAGAAACTGCATAATTTTTGCATCCCTAATAGTATTCAAATAATTTGTTCACAAACCAAAGTACATATTCCCTGCATTAGTGTGGATGCTCATGGGTGTTCAGCATGTTCTTTTTAAAGACGCACTGCAATTATTTATTAGTTCATACATTTGAATTTCCCTGAGGACTAACCAATTCAAAAGAAAGCCATGGATGGTCCTACAAGAGTAATTCATCAGCCCTAATTTTTTGTTTCTAAGGCTATTTACATAAACACAATCCTGCTAATTCTTATGTTTCACGCAAGAAGATAATAACAGTAAAAAAGGGAAATGCATTTTTCACCACTCGAACCCGCACATGCTGCCTTCTAGTCTCCTTCACAGACAGAGTAAAGTAGAATCAGAGCCCATGTGAAAAATGTTTACCTCGCATTTAACGCTCATTATATGACAATTATCCACCCTGAAGGTGAGCTCCAGATGGAAGAGGAGACACAAGGCATCACACTTACCTCTGTGAGGAGAGAAAGCACCTGTCTGGCTGGCAAAATACATCCAACTGCTGCTGTTGCCAGATGCCTAATCTGCCCTCAACTGAGCAGGCGAGCATCTCAATGTACTACACTGCTGCTGTCTCCAAGGAAACTCAGCGGTCACATGACTTTATGATGATGTAGATTTCTCTCTCTCTCTCTCTCACTCTCTCTCTCTCCCCCCTCTCTGAAGCTCTCTGCTCTAACTCTGTCTTTTCACCTCTCTCTAACACATGAATACACACTGGGAAAATTAGGGAAATGCCATTTGCTCAAAATACCTTAATTGCAACCTTTAAAAAAAAAAAAAAAAGCACAAATCTACTCTCATCCCTTCAGGAGAAAAACGTGTAACAAACTGGGCCCTACAGTCTATACTATCATTTCATTCACATATCTTAACTCTTCCTCTTACCTTTAGCAAGTTACATAAGTCAAAGCTCTTCACAGCTATTCTTCTATAAATAATCATCAGTCCTTTTTGAGTACACCATTATAACTGCTGTGTAACAGTGGGGCGCAATAAAAAAAAGAGCTTCTTCTTATGTAAAAGCTTGACATTAGAATTATTTCATTTTCTTCAAGGGATTTGGATTAATTCTAACAGTCGTCCTAACTCGTTCACATCTGCATCCCCGCAGTTCACTGACTGAAGAAATGTTGATTAAGGACGCACAGTCCAGTCATTCAGCCAGTGCCTCAGAGGTCAAACGGGAGTGAACTGACACAACATTTAGGCACTAAGAGATTAAAGTCTGCAATGCGCTAAGCCTCGTGGCACCTGCGTGCAGTGAATGACAATGTACCACCCTTTCCTTGTACTTGGCAGTTGGCAGGGGTACACGGAAAATTAAGTCTACTGGAGCTTCATACACACATACATATACACACACACATTAACCTCATTTCTGACAACAATGGAAGCATGGCTGCCTTCAATCGCCCTCAGTCGTCTCAAAATAATACGCAAACATGAAGCATCCTCTCCTGCTGGCAAAGGTCCTCCTATTTCCCCGGGAGGCTGTCACTAACTCGGCCACACAAAACCCAAAGGGATCACACACACAGAAAAGTGAATTTACATGCCTGTTCTCTCCATTTTAATGCCATTGATGGAATTTGCATTGACCCGGAGAACAAAAGAAAAAGATGTAAAACAGAGGAAGGCATTTTAAAGATGTTAAGGGATTTCTAGGGCTTATATAGAGTGGAAAATTGGTTGCTAAATATTAAACATGGTACTGAGGATTTGATGCTATAGTGTGTGTTCCACATTAATGCAAAGTACGGTGAGATGCCTATTTTCTACTCTTAGACTATTTTGGTACTTAAAGTCTTTCGGTAGAGGCGGTGCTAAGTCTGAAGGTAAGAAGCCGCATCATAGATTTAAAGTTCCTGAGACAGACGGTGCATTTCAAACCTATAACTCCTCTCCAGAACACAAATCCCCAAGAATCTCGCTGACAGTTTGAGTGGAGGGAAAAATTCACAGCTCAGCTCTCTTTTAGTCTTTGCTTTCAGATGCCAGTAAATATTTCAAAAAAGTATCAGAATAGCTACACTTTGTCTGAAGACGATGCGAGGAGTTGGACAACTGGGAGACTCACGTCCGTTCGATTTGGGAGTTTCGATCAAACCTGACGCTCTACCCTGATTCTGCCATTATTACTCACTTCGTCAGCCACACACACACACACACGCGCCTGAGAGATCACGCTGATGAATGTCTCCTGGTTCGCAATGTGAAATAACACCTCTTCACAGACAACATTAATCAGGTTTGGCAACTAGCTGCACTACCTTTAGAATATCAACAGCACATTTCTCTCTCTGTTATGTATCATCAATGAAATTAAGTCAATGTAGGATCAAATTGGAGGCATGGCAGTTTTCCTGTCACTAATTATCTGAGGGATCCAGTTTGAGGGAAGATTTCTGTGGCCAACGGGGAAATCAACATGGGAACAAAGGTGGGCAGACAATTACTCTATTCACCAATAATTTCTCAGAAATTGACCGTTCACAAATGGGAATTATTCCATTAGTGGGGGGGGTGTTGTGCCGGACTGTTTCTTTGCTGGGTGAAGTGACTTCCTGGTTTGTATTGATTAAACAAACAAAATATAACATGTTAATTAGTGAGCTTTAGAGGTGCGGGTAGGTGGCTTTTGTTACCTTTGCGCAGAGCCAGGCTAGCTGCTTCCCCCTGTTTCCAGTCTTTATGCTAAGCTAATCTAACTAACGCCTGGCTGTAGCCACATAACAGAACAATATAAGAGACCAACAGAAAGGTATTGATCTTCTCATCCTTTAAATGTTATAATCTTAAATTATGTGTCATATTCCAAACTAATAAAAAATAAAATCTGGATATTTTCACCTGTGTGTGTGTGTGTGTGTGTGTGTGTGTGTGTGTGTGTGTGTGTGTGAGAACAAAATAGACTCATTGCATTTTCTTTGGATGTGATTTCCCAATAAAATCTGTTCAGCTGTTTGAAGACATGCACAGTTAAATATGGAAGCCTTAAATCTGAACCAAAACTGAGAATAGCAGTCACTGATGAATACATATCTTGAATGGTTGTCAGGTTTAAAAAGCATCTTTTCATGGCACAGTTGATGAGAGGAGCTACTTCATCACCACTCACAAATAAAAACATAAATGCTTCTGGAACCAAAAATAGACAGTTTTTCCATCATCAAAGGCAGGGACTTTTGGTAACTTTCCCTGCGTCAGACATAACAATAGAGACAGAGGGACATACAAACAAGTCTCAGGAGTCAACAGTCACATCCATTATCCTAAAAGTCAGTGAACACATACACATACTGTGCCACCAACCTTGAAATACCATTTGTAAAAGCATGAGAATGCACTTTGTCCATTAAAGTCTTAAAAGGAGAACATAACGCCATAAGATCCTGGAATTTCTCCCCCCAAAATTTCCATTTAAGAGATACAGATATCTATATATGGATAGGCTATATTTGTGTGTGTGTATATATATATATATATATATATATATATATATTCAAAACAAATCCCCCTCTCACCCCCCGTGGGGTGGTATGTGTTATTCTAAAAACTTGGCCATGCAGTTTGAGGGTTCTGGGCAGTACCTTAGCTGTTCCTAGGACTGCACTCTTCTGGTCACAGACTTCAGGTCTTGTACCTGGAATCTGCTGGAGCCACTCTCCCTGTTGGGTGGTCACAGCCCCCAGTGCTCCGATTACCACTGGAACCACTGTTGCCTTTACTCTCCACATCTTTTCTAGCTCATCTTTCAGCCCTTGGCATTTTTCGAGCTTCTCGTGTTCCTTCTTCTTGATGTCGCTGTCACCGCTGCCTTCTTCGGCTGTTTGTCATCAGCAACGATGTCTGGTAGGTTAGCCATCACCAGTTTGTCATTCGGATCTTGAAGTCCCACAGGATCTCAGCTCGGTTGTTCTCAACTACCCTAGGAGGTGTCTTCCATTTTGGCCATGGGACTTCCAGCCCACACTCATAGCAGATGTTACTGTACACTATGCCAGCCACTTTGTTATGGCGATCCATGCACGCTGTTCCTGTCTGCATCTTACATCCTGCTGTTATGTGCTGAACCATCTCAGGGTCAACTTTGCACAGTCTACACCTGGGGTCCTGTCTGGTGTGGTAGACCCCAGCCTCTACTGATCTTGTACTGAGTGCATGTTCATGTGCTGCCATGATTAGTGCTTCTGTGCTGTCCTAAAGTCCAGTCTTTTCCAGCCAATAGTAGGATTTCTTCATATGAGCTACTTTTTCTATCTGTCGGTGGTACGTGCTGTGCAGGGGCTTGTTGCTCCATGATGGTTCCTCCTCCTCCTCCTCATCATCCTCAGATTTCTGCTGCCTGAGATATTCACTTAGCCGTTAATCATTGGGGACCATCTTGCTGATGTACTCCTGGATCTTTGTTGTTTCATCCTGCTCAGTGGTTCTGACACTCCCTAGTTCTCGGTCTTCCCCGTTCTGCTTAGTGTACAGTCTCAGGGTGCTGGATTTGGGGTGAAACCCTCCATGCTTTGCTTCTTGTCTTGATATCAGTGGCATCTATCTCCTCCTTTGGCCAGTTAATATATATTACAACCAAAATGTCTGCTTTCAAAATTCTACTTAAGTATAGTAAATGTGCATAAATGATCAAAAGTAAAAGTGGCACCTGTGAGTGGTATATTACTATATATTAGATTGTTAATACTGATGAATCAATGTGTAAGCAGGATTTGACTGTTGTAGCTGGTCGAGGAGGAGCTAGTTGTAACTATTTAAAATGAAGTTACCAAACTTTATTTACAAAGTTTTAATTCCGTAGTTCCCAAACTAGGGGTTGGGCTCATTGAAGTCACAAGATAAATCTGAGAGATGATAAGGGGAGAGAAAGCATAAAAACTAAATCCTGTGACACAATCTGTATTCATTTTTTTTTTTTTACTTTTCTCTAATCTTTGCTTTTTGTAAAATATTGGATGATTTGACCTATTTGAGCTTCTAAAAGTTATTTAAAGGAAAGGTTTTTTTTGTAAAGGATCACAAGAGAAAAAGGTTGGGAACCTCTGGTTTAATCTTTAACAATACATTGTATTTTATGAGCTGATCATATGTTTTTTAATGTAAAATCTTAATCTGAAAAGTAACTAGTAACCAAATCTGAATTTAGTGGAGTAAAAATTAAAATACTTCCATCTGAAATCTAGTGGAGTAGAAGTATAAAATAACATAATGTGGAAATACGCAAAACTGTACTTACATACAGTACTTGAGTAGTCCACTACTGCTAATAACTAATATATCTTTTTACAGTTTAAAGTACTCAAAAAGGACCCTTCAGTTAATGGAAAAATCATTCTGAGGAAATAAAAGGACTTTGTGCTATAAAATCCAATACAACCAAGAGCCCCAAATATATAGAACGCAATATTCTCAGGGCCTCCATCATCTGAAATAATCAACATCGTAAAAAAACTGACACGGATTACTGCTTGCTGAGGGCACTGGAGAGTCATAATCCAAAGCAGTTTAGCCACAAATATTATTTCAATCAATATTAATCTACTTGTGTGATATAATTTCATGCTACACAGCCTATACCGCGTGGGCTAATCCAATCGCCTTATCTCTCCGTTGGAGGAAAACATTCAGGTCGACAGTTGATTCTCCACGTTGTGATGAATTGTAAATTTATGCAAATGTAAACTTCATCTTAAATGCATAAGTTTGGGCACAATGCAGAAAAATCCTCCTGCCAGTGGGCTGAGCCTGGATGTGAGAACTGATTCAGAGATGATTGTGTCTATCAGGCAGTAAAACAGGAAATCATGTTGATGTATTTACGTTGTGTCTATTTTTCTTGGTATTCGCTGAGCTAGTTTCTCCCCCATGATGTAGCTCACTATCAATTACTCGCTGACACTTGCCAGCAGCAATAGCATATACAGACAGCTTAGGTTTATGGTCGTGACTGGAATATGAAGCAGGAGTTTGTTATGAAATGTGCCATGAGGAATGCTGAAAGCTCAAATGAGAAAGTTGAGAGATTTTACTGTGATCCTATTAATGCCAAGAACAAGCTAAATCATAAATCATTTTTTTTAAATCTGAAACATTATTCGATTTTTGTGTTGATGGAGAGAAAGCGACAGAGTTTCGCTGTAACAATGATGAGGAAAAACATGAAGGCACCTTGGCAATGTGGATTTCTGCGGATGTATCTCGGTGGTGGAATTGATTATGGAAATCGTACTAGTTTTGAACTGAAATGTAAATGAGTACGCAACGTTTAAGACGGCGGCAGAATATAATGCATTTCCTGTCATGACTTCCAGGGGCCTCAAACCCTGGAGCGTGAAATTTATACCATCGTCCCCGTTTCATTGCCAACAGACTGATGAGGACGACTGTGCTGTTACCAGCAGCAGCGGCTGAACCCGCGTAGTATATCACCATTTCCACGTTAGCAGATAGTCATGGGCTTGACATCTTAGTGAGATGGAACTCTATCATTCAGGTAGTGACGGCGAAATGGAAAGATGGAGGCAGTTACATGAACTATAGATAACGGGCACACTGGACCTTGCTGTGCTGTTAATCAACAAATCAGCTGGGTTTCCCTCATTAATGACACGAATAGTGGTAACAAATGCTTTGGGAATGGCACTTACACAGTATGGGTCAGTTCCTGTGGTCTCTCAGCCTGCTCGGGGAACACAGGATGTGGTGGCTCTCCAATTGGGACGCAACCTAGAGATTTGCTGATTGCGTGGCTCAGCTTTTTGGCCGGAGACTTCTGTGAGGAGGGCAGGACAAACAAAGTATCTGTCACCTTGTGTGTTGTATCCACTGCTGTCATCGTGCTCGAATAGTAAGAAACAGTTTTAAGCCGCTTTTGAAGTAATTTACGTCACTAGGTCAACAGTTTGTCTACTGCTTTAGAAGTGTGGGTCAGCAGCAGTTTGTGCATATTCAGAAAGTGCTTGTATCTGCTACGTCACATGCAGTTTTGGCGGCGGTCCTACAGTCGCAAAACTGCAATGCAAAGAGTCCGTTATTCTGCGTTCATGTCATATGGACAACTGAAGAAGACAGTTAATGTAAAGTTAATGGTATTATGAAAAATAACATATTGCCCACTCTTTGCTATCAAACATACTGATTAAGTGTTGTAAGAGATTTAAACTGGTATGTATTCTTCACATTTTAACCAGCTTTTTATATGTGATGAAAATGTAATATTTAAACAAGCCCACTTCACTGTAGGAAGAAATGACACTCATTTGCCAGTTTATTAGGTACACTTAGCTTTTTTAAAAAAAAAGGTGAATCAACACCTCTTTAAATCTGCTTCAACAAAAACTGAACATTATAACATTTATGAAGGTAGGATTTATTGCATTGCAGGACTGTTGTATCAGCCTGCATTAGCTTTAGATAGGTGTACCTAACAAAACTGGCAACTGAGTGTATGTTCCAGATCCAGATTGCGAGCTGCTACGCATGAGATGGGTCCAAAATGTTAGGAATAAGCCATTTCTTATGGAGTGGTAAACTGAGATTTTAAAACACTTAATGAATCATCACTGAGAGGTGTAGTGTCACACAACTGTAATCAATACATCTAACAAAAGCAAAATATTACATTGTGGATTTTTTAGGACAAACAGTAGAGCACCAGACATTACATTTTTCATCCTATTGTGCTTTGAGATGGTGCTGTTAGTTACTTCGGTACAAACTGCCTGATGACCAGAGGTCTAGCACAACTGCTTAATGTAAATCACATTGAGTTTACTTGTAATGAAATGTGTTATATGAATAAAATTGCCTTGCCTTCATATATTGCAATTTATCCTTAGAATACGGACACACACACACAAAAAGGCAGAAAGTACGTATAGTGCTCTAAGTAGCAGCCATTCTTTTCAGTCACAGCAAGGGAAATGGCCAGTAATACTGCCAGCTAATCAGAATAGTGACAGATGGAAAATGCAGCAAAATGCCAAAACCAAACAGTACAGGTGGTTTTGAACACATTTGGAAACCAAATGAAATGTGGTGAACAAACATAACAAGATATACATCCAAGATATACAATTTACAGCATTTTTGCACAAAAGTAGGAAAGAGATTCATCCACCTAACCTTCGTGATAAATGTTTTTTCTCATATTACAGACAGTGTTTTGTGTTTCATGCACTCAGGCATGTTATTCAAGTCTTGAGGCTTCATGAACAGTCATTCATATCTGAGCAACAACCCGAGTGGATTGGGAATTTGATGTGACTTCCCTTGTTTCAATTTATAACATAATGATCGAGCTTTGGGGGAATGCAGCAAGACGGCAAATTCAATCAATACAATTTCATTTGCCAAAATGAGTAAAACCCCATACAAATCCCTCTTGGATTGCTTTGAAAGGACAGGAAATGTAGGGAGACAGCTGAATAGTCAGCTATACTGTAAAATCATTCCACACTCTCACACAGATATTGACCTTTGGCTTGTTTAGAAAGGGGAACAATATGATGCAAATTTGAGAGTGATCAGGGCTTTGCCTTACCCAAGATGAGTGCTCTTTCATCTGGTGCTGGTTGCTATGGGGACCATTGGCATGTCCACGCCAGAAGCAGCTCTGACACAGCTGGTAGCCATGGCACTGTTGGCACCGATACCGGAAACCCATCATGCTCTCGCTCCGGCAATATGAACATTCCACCGGATGGAAGACTGAGCGGTGAAAAAGACAGGATTTTCCGTCGCAGATATCTTTACTTACTTACTAACAAAAACTTCTGCATACAGTTAGTTTTAAGGTGGAGGTTCCCAACCTTTTTTGTCTGACGTACACCTGCAGCCAGTGGTGGAAGGTAACTAAGTACTGCCTTACATTTATTTGACAAATATAGTTACTTTACAGATTGATTTTATACATAAAAATAATATTTGATAAGCTTAAACTAGTGCATTCTGAACTATTAGGCTCGTGAAACCCTTACAACAAACAGCATCTAGTTGTGAGCCCCTTGTGATGTTTCAGATGTCTATGAGTTGTTAGTAGCTTCATCAAAGAGACATACCATTAATGATTAAATGCATTGTAACTTTGCTTTGATTTGTTAATTTGTTGTTACATTCTTATATATATTTTATATATAAATCTTTCAAAGCATTAACAAAAGGTTTCATACAGTTACAGTTGTACATTTTTTTCCTTTTCACCCACAGTAGCCCTTCCCGCCAGAATACTCATCATACATAACATATTAAAACATTGAAACAATAATGGCAATACAAATAATAATAATAAGCAGAATATATATATATATATATATATATATATAAATTAGTAAATAAATAAGAATGAAAAAAAGTAAAAAAAAATTATTAAATTAATCTCTGACATATTCGTTGTCTTTACATAATTATAAAACAAAACGACAATGAATCTAAACCAATCAGTTTTCACAAGATTACTTACAATAACCAGTTAAGTGGGAGAGTTTTTATCTTCTCAGAATGTGTAATCATGGGTTGCCAAGTTTTGAGCCGATCCTTTCATCAGGTATTTAATTATTGTTACATTTTTATTTACTTGTCATTTCATTCTGTCTTGTAAGGTGACCTTGAGTGTTTTGAAAGGTCCCTATAAATATAAGCCCCAAAGAGGAAAAGTTACGGATTATTTCAGCAAAATATCAATGAGTCCAAAAAATGAAAATATATGTGTGTAAGAGAATTTTGTTAATCTTTCCTCTATCATTAATCATCTCACGACCCCTCAGATTTATCTGGTGACCATAAGGAGGGGTTGGAAAATAACTGCAGAAGTCCCCGCCCCCCCACCCCCCCTTGTTGTACAGAAGTTTCAAATTTTTAAGTTCAATATGGAACTAAATGTTGATGTCAAGGTGGATGCACAATATAAATATATTATAGTTGTTAAACAGTCCAGATCTTACCATTTTCAACATTAGCAAGTCGGTGCATGAGCGGGAGCCATACGAGGCATTGAGGGGGAGGATCTGCCATCAACACATCCAAAAACGTGTTCAGCATGATCTTCTTCTAGATACAAACACACACATCCATGCATTAAACAAGATGTGTAAATGATTAGAGATTTAAAAGAAGCTTGAGAAGAAGAAGAAGAAGAGGATGGGGTGTTCAAATATCCTCCTCTTTGAGTGGTCTGAAGACTAGAAAACCACTATACAAGTGCAGTCCATTTACCATTTACCATTCCTCATACCTGCTGAGGGAAGCACGTCCGGACCGAATGCTCCGTGTAGCCAAAAGAAGGGCCCTCAAACACGGCTGTGGGGAGTTTCAGCACCTCCCGGAGAAACTGATCAAACTTTGCAAACATCATGACTCCGCTTGAGTCAGAGATCTGTGAGAAAATATCTGAGACAGCAAATGTCAGACTTATTATTCTTAGCAAATACAGAGTGCAAAACATTCTGTTTTCTGTTTCATGACTTTTCTGTGAATGTTTATTATTGATCCACTACATGATCCGACATGCACAGTCAAAGCTAAATTAATTCTGCTTACATGTTCCATCAGCGCCCCTGTGTGTTTAACTTAAGCAACTACATGAAGCCGTCCCAAGAAACCCTGGCAGGTGGCCATGACACCAGATTTCAGAACATCAGGCACAAATAATTATAATCAATTTAAAAATGCAGCTTCATTAACATTCACATCTTATAAGTTATAAATGTACTTACATCGTAGTTTGTCCACAATCTTCCCTCCGCACATTGTTGATAGCATGGCTTTCATTGAGAACACGGTCAGCTTCCCATGGCTTTCACTGCGATTACAAAGAAAGGTGACGTTTCATCAGTACATTAAAGTGAGACTATGTGACACTTGAAAGAAGAAACAATATAATCTTAGTCATAGAAATGAAAAGTTGACTTCGTAAGCAGTAAAATGCACCATTGTTCAATTCAATACATGGTTTAGCTGAAGACCTGACTTGGTCTGGTATGACCAGTAGCTTTTGGTTGCTTGTTAGCTCAGTCAGTTAGCTGACTTTATTACTCTCCTCTACTTGTTTTACTGTCACCTTACTTGTGTTACTGTCACCCTATGTTTTGGCATATAATATCATCTTGTGGCTGCTGTTTAAACAGAGTTACGTACTCTGGTTTTGATAAAAGAAATTGTAGTGTTTGCACTGAAATATTACACAATTATGACAATTCAAATCACAAAATTAGGTTGCAATGAAAGGTAGAATTTATATATCGTTTTATTCTACTCTTTATTTACCCAGAGAAATCTGGTGTGACTATGAATTTGAGAGGAAAAGCTGGCACCATGGTAAACATACAGCAATTCATATGCTTTGCAAATACAACTGAAACATATCAGTGCACTTTTGATGTTGCATCCATTAGTGTGTAGAATGTCAAAAATCATGAACTAAGCCTTGAATCACATATTAACACGGTGCATCCAAGTCATTATGAGGCTGCCTCAAAATCTTTTTAACTTGCCAAGAGAGATGAGCTCCTTCATTTCAGATTCATTTAGCTCTGGCTTCCGAGCAGAGGTAACAGAGTACATGAAAGCTCTCCTGCGTAATTCAGTTTGGACCTCAGGGACAGATAGCAGAACTGCTTCCTGTGATCACGGACAGTCATTTACACAAAGTTTCCCAGAGATACGGCAGCATGAATAATAACGGAGCGGGACCAGAATGGCCTTACAGATAAAAGTAAACCAATTGAATGGGTCAATGAATGGACAGGACAAGCAGCCAATCAATTTGAGCACACAAGGTACAATAATGAGAGAGAGATTTACGGTCAATAATAAACCTCTGCACTCCAGGATGCGCAGTGTCCAGGGGCCTTGAGCACATGAAGAGGAGGGATATATACAGTATCCAGGGATACTTCAGCTGATAGGGACTTTCTGAACACAGCACACTGTGGCAAAGACTGTGGCCTATTAGCTGTAGTACCCCTGTTAGTTGAGCTGACTGGAACAAGCTGTGGGTAGTAAGACGCTCGGAGCTGAGCACAGTGCTGCAAAGGACCCAGTCTGTCCCTTGGCGTGGGACAGATCTGTGGTGTGACAGAGAAAGCATTAAGATATGTATTTGTTCTAACATTTTTGAGGCCTAAAACCTGGCTGGATGGATTGTTTGTACAGTGAAAGGAGGGCCATTGAAGACACTGAGGTCAAATTTGTTTTGAGAGTCGAGGGGGGTTACCTTCTACAGTTTACATACACTTAAACTTACACATGGACAGTGTTTTTGGCTGATTCCAGTATTTGGTGACACTGTATTTAATTTGACTACTTTTATTTAAAGGTCCAGCATTTAACATTTAGGAGGAGCTATTGGCAGAAATGGACTATAATATTTATAAGTATGTCTTCATTAGTGTATAATCGCCTGCGAATAAGAATAGTTGTGTTGAATTACCTTAGAGTAAGCAGTTTTTTTTCTACAGAGGGAGCAGGTCCGCTTCCGTGTAGGTCGCCATGTTGCATCGCCATGTTTCTACAGTAGCCCAGAACGGGCAAACCAATCACTGACTCTAGATAGGTCCTTTTGCGTTTTTCGTGAGTTTCGCGGCAACCCTAGTTTCTCCTACCCACTTAGAAGGGGGGGAGGGGGGGGGTTCCAAACTGCAATTTCAACACTAGATGCCACTAAATCCTGCACGCTGGACCTTTAACAAAATAATGAAAGAAAGGACTTAGCAGCATTTCATTCCTGGCATTTGGAAAGGGCTTTAAAACATTTGTATTAGGATATAAAATGCTAACACTTTATTTTATATTTCTAAGTTTCCAAGTTCAAAGGTTTCCTGCAAAGAAAGAACTATGCAATTTGGTATTAATCATAGGGAAAACAGTGACTGTTGATGTGACAGTTATTTTATTCAGAGTAGGGCTGTGGAATAATCGTTCAGTTTATAAAGTATCACAACATTTTGAAAAATGGCCATAATAATTGAGTCTAAGGTGTTTTTTTGTCAGACCAACAGTCCAAAACCCAAAGATATTAAATTTACTATACTTTAAGACAAGAGAGAGCAGCAACTCCTCACACTGAAGAAGCTAGAACCACTGATTTGTCTTGGACATTTTAACTTCATAAATGACTTTTAGTTATTTAGTCGCAAGACATTTCTTTGAACTACTTAATTTGAATAAAGCTTGCAGAAAATAAAATAGACCTGTTTATTTAATATATATTTTGTATGAAAAATACAAATAATCAACCATGAATTAGTTGTGTACATCAGTGTATTGTTACTATTGTTATTGTTATTATTTCTAAAACAACACACTAGCTGGAATTTTCATTAGTTGTCTGTAAGTTGATTGTCAAGTACAAATGGCATCATTTGTTGTAACTTTTCTGAGCAGCAGTGACTGTGGCTAAAAGTGGAGATTACTGCACAGAATAATGGCACATTGAAAAAGCCACCATAAGCTACCAGTCATACCAGACCAAATGGCAAAACAACTAAATGTATTGACTTGAGAAAAGGTGTACTTTACCTGGGGGGTCATTACCCCACAAGGGGTTGCAATTGTGGGTTATTGAGATTAATGACAGAATGGAAAAGAAAAAAAACATTTCAGCTAAACAAAATTATGTTTTTTTTTGTGAAATACCTGACCTCTTCAGGCCTCTAAATATTATTAAAAAATCACGCATAAACCAGCATAGCTTTGTTTTTATGGGTCACAAGGTAAAATGTTTGGGAAGCGCTGCTCTAACACGTGAAATGTGTATTTGTTGAACACACGTCATTTAGCTTCCGAGGCACGTGTTAACATTTGACCCCCAGTTTGATGCTTCTGCAGCAACGTTACTCAAACAACAGACACAGTGATTCCAATATTCACCACCTACAGAGCACAGGCCACCTGCTCCCATACCTGTCGTAGGTGGCCACCATGAAGTTGAGCAGCAGCCCGATGGACTGCTCCACATTGATCTGGTGGGTGGTAGGCAGCCGCTTGTTGAGCTGGAAGTAGATGGAAGATAGGATAGTCTCTAGCCGCGACACATTGATCTCAGCGTTGTGGTCCAACGTGTTGAGCCCGTTGTCACGAAAGGCTTCGATCATGTTCCACACATCCACCAGATGAACTGTGAGTGGAGGAAGGCAAACAGGCAGACTGTGATCAATTGAGTCTGCATTCATGTTGGGACAGACGTTTCTATAGGTTACACTTGAAAAGAGAGGAAAAGCTTTAAAGAATCTGCATGCTCTTACGGTTGCATCTCTTTTGCACAAACCGGAGTTTGCAGGCAGTCCTGTAAGTTGACAGTCTGATGACATCGAAGTTTTGAGCTCCTGCAAAAGAAAGCATGAAGAAAGTCTCAAAGAAACCTGTTCTCAGATGAATGCTATGCATCCAGTTTAATTAAATAAATATAAACTCTTTCCAAACACAACCAGGCTCACTGAAGGTACATTTTAACACTATCACTGTCTTTGTGTGGGAGGAATTATACTGTACGTATGAGGCACCACGTATCTCCTGCGCAACTTCGAGCCAGTCAAGGAATTACATGAGCCGCTGCCGACTATGAATAGTGAAAAGAGATTTCTCTCAGTGGACTCCACTCACTCATTTCCATGAAGAGCTGTCTCTTCTCCACCATGGCCTTGCCTCGCTTACTGCCTTCCTCGATCATTCTGTGGCACATCAAACAGCAGAGCATGCGATATTTATAGTTCAGACAGCAGCATGTTAATAAATGCAACACACATCTCATTGTCCAAAATCAATCACACACCCTGCAAGTGAGCTTGATTTTTATATATACAATAGTGTATGTTATTTGTACAATTGAAGAAAATGTTTCAGCCTATGATTAATAATTTTTGTGGGAAGACTAAACATAAATTATTACCTAAAGCTCGTAAATTAACATCTCTGAAATATAAAGGATGTGGTCTATGTGTGTGCATTACTCTGCCGTTCACCTGTTATGTGGTCAGCTAATATGCACATGGTATACGCTGGTATACCAAAAGGATACATTATGTTCTTTCATCTTTATTGTTTACCCTGTACATCAAGGACTGCATTAGTCATCACTCTTGCTATTCACTTTGTAAAATAAACGGATTTTGAGGCTTTGGTTGGCTGTTTAACAGATGATGAAACCAGTAATAGGGATGAAACTGAACTAGGTTTTTTTTTTTTTGTGGTACACCACAAATTTCATTGCTTTGAAAGACTCTGAAAAGCCTAATAATCAGACTGAATTGTCGGTTTGTTTCACTTAATTCACTATTTGAATCACTACTGTTGTATGTATTTCTTAGCCAAGCCAATATTGTGCTAAGCCTAACAAAAAGAAAGAAAAGAAGTGCCTTTCCCAAAATGTCAAAAAGATAGAAAAATCATGGGTTCATAATTCCGCTGTCTAATGGAAAACATTATTAATCTTCCCCATAAAGACTCTAATCTTCGGGATGCAGGTAATCAGATGCTGTATGGAGGAACAAAAATGACAGTATTCTCTTTCATACCAAAGAATCTACATCCATTGAACAATTTAAACTTTCACTTTCGTTCTGACACCTGATTCAGCGTCAGTGTTGGCTTTGTTGTGTGTTTTCAAAAAGGACTCATTGTTCGTGTCTGTTGTTTGTTTCAACAGTACTCCCTTTGAGACAATACAGGTTTCCTTATTTCATTCATTCCTTCATTCTACTATTCTTCCAAAAGTGACAACAGGGCTTTGAATGTTGCGGTGCAAGTCATTTCTTCAGAGTAGGTGTCATTTTTCCTAAACAGCAGACATTTTAATTTGAAACCGATACTTTCATTGGCTCTTTAACAGTAATATAACCCTGTGTTCTTATGAAATTGTGGTAGGCTATAATGCAACAGAAATAGTATAATTTGTTTTAAGACTATGACAGATACACCACATAAGATATAAGATTTCAAAAGTATTCACCTGTCGCTGGCTGATGTCAAACAAAGTGAAGCCCTGACTGTCGACCCTGCAGAGAAAAGCCATATTGAAAGAATTAGTGAGGGTGTCTTTCGACTTGATGTCACCATTACCATAAGAGAAAAGCTATTCCACGCTGACAAAATGTAGTTGACTTTTAAATAGGTAATTAACACCTCCCCTCCCTCCCTCCCTCCCTTCCTCCTTCGAGGACTTTACTCTCAATTTGTGCTTTTGTTTCCCCTCCCTCTCTTCCTGTAGAGATACTGGTGAGCCGGCTGGGGGACACTACAGCGCCCGTGGTCTGTGCAAATGATAATTCTCCATGACATCCCGCTCAGCAGTGGCTGCATCCTGTGGGCTAATGACACCGACTGAGCTGCAAAGGAACCACTTACTGATGACGGACACAGAGCAAAATACAGCTGGCCAATGAGTGAGAAGCGCTGGGTTCCTCGGACAGCCTCAGGCCAGCGGCCCAAAGAGCGCGAGAAAAGATGCCACGGTTCTGCTACCTTCAGGAAGTCTCAAGACAGGCAGGATTTCTCTATGTTTTGGGGATTTTTTTTTGCATCAAGCCTCGTTTTAGAGAAACTCTTCTTCTCACGGTGATCTCTACTGTTATGATAGAGCCTCTTTCCAGTCACTAACTTGCTAATCTGGCATGTGTTGAGTGGTTGTTATTGCTGGTTACAGGCACCAGAAGGGTCTTTAAATCTACGAAAGTGCAGTGGTATTCAATTCAAGCATTATGCTATTTCTTATTTACAATAATAGGCTTTATGATCAGGGTTACAACATATGATTATTTTGTCCTATGAAATGTCAAAAAACTGTTTAAAAAGAATCCCATCACTAGAGCTGCAACGATTAATCGATTAAACGTTTAGTCAATCAACAGAAAACTAATTGGCAACTATTTTAATAATCGAATAATATTTTGGGTCATTTCTTAAGCAAACATACCAAACATTTGCTGATTGCAGCGTCTCATGATTATGTGAGAATTGAAGACTTTTCTGTGTCATATACGATAGTAAATTGAATACCGTTGGGTTTTGGACCATTGATCGGACAAAACAAGACATTTGAAGATGTCACCTTGGGTTCTGGGAAGTTTATAATGGGCATTTTTCACAATTTTCTGACATTTTATAGACATAACAAGTCACTGATTGATTGATAAAATCATCGGAAGATGAATCAATAATGAAAATAATCGTTAGTTGCAGCACTACCCATCACCAGTTCAAGGTGACGTCTTTTAATGCCTTGTTTTCTTTCCGACCAACAATCCAAATCCCCCAAATACTGAATTTACATTGATATGAAAAAGAGAAAAGCAGAATATCCCCACTTTTGAGAAGTTGAAACCAGAGAATGTTTGGTATGTTTGCTTGAAAAATTTGTGAAATGATTAATTGCTTATCAGAATTGTTGCCAATGAATTGTTTCAACTGTAATTATGATCGCTGATTTCACGACCACCCGATATGGCTGCATTCTAAAAGAGCAATAAATCACTTTGTGCTAAATTAAACGGCAGTTGTAATGTCCTGAAACAGTCTTATGGCTCTTTGTAGCTCAGTGGTAAATCATGACAATAACTCAGTTAGGATTAAGGGTTCACTTTGGCCACTTGAAAACACTTGGTCAGCCTAATTACACAGTAAATGCGCTCCTAAATAGGGCAACACACACTGTACTTTGGAATTTTTAGGGTTGATATGTCAGAGATGCACTGCTGTACTTTGGGGGAAAGTGTAGAAAACATTTTCTATGCAGTGGGAGACCCAACAGACACATGTCAGCAAAATATCACAATGGTTCATTGTAAATATTCAGCCTATGAAGTATCTGCAGAAATGCATGAGTAGGCAACTCAGGCATTGCACTGGCAGGCAATGTGCAGAAAAATGAAAGCAGCAGCATATGACAGTTTAATACATGAGCTGATTATTTCATGTCAGATAAGGAAACAGAGACAAGTTCTTAATAATTCATAGACACAATGATTTCACAGGCCAGAGCACATTCAAAGGCACAGGCCAGAATTAGTGTGATAAAGGTCTGAATTCGTGGGATTTTTAGTCAATTGCGTTCTCACGTTTTCACAAAAGTAATCATGAGCTTATCATAATTTTAATGTCAGCCCTTTTATGATAAATTAAGACTGTGTAGTTTTCATTTTAGGCCCGTAACGGTGCATTTGACTGTAACCGCACCTTCAGCTTCGAGGTAATGACAACATCCTTTGACGCGAGTCAACATAAGGACTCGGTTACTGCAGTACCTCCTATTCGCTGTTATCATTCACTTCTCGGTTTCTACAAGCCTCAATTCTCACAGTGAGGGATCCTGCAACACCTCAGGCTCACTTCTGAAGCGACGGCAGAGAACAAACGCAGCCATATTGCTGATTTAACTGCCTATTTACCTTATTTCCGCAATGGGAATGGTGTGTCGTGATGCCCGTACAATTTGGGGATAAGAAACAATGGCAATCCTGCATCTTCTCAATTCTCACTGGTGCCTCAACACTCGAATGAGAGGCATAGCAGGGAACTGGCCTTTACCGGAGGAAAATCACGCAGGTTGCGTTTAGAGCATCACCATCATCATCGGCAGCAGCAGCATCAGATGAGGAGGATAAGTGGTCCAGGGTGAATAAGGAGGATATTTCCTCCGTGATGCACAGCCTCACTCTCACCTTTGATGAATCCACGCGTGTCCGCCGACGTTACAGCTGTCCGAGCGACGAGAAACGGCTCGGGCGATCCATCATCTTATTTATAAAGCTACTCCCGTTGCATTCGACTTCAATCTTGGGAACTGCGGTTGTAGCCGCACATAGAAATGTACAAGCGCCCCGCTCCGCGCGGCATCATCAGCAAAACAGCGGCAGAGGACGGCAGAGCAGAGCGCAAGCAGACACGGAGATGCCATGCGCGACCACCTACTATACTTTACGCATGTGCGCACGCACATTAATTAAAGGCGCACTACTACTATTGCGGCTTTTACTCTGAATTATGATCCCCAGCATAACAGAGTGGAGAAGAAACACGAAACACAGATTCAATTTAATTTAAAGGGATACTCCAGCAATTTCGTATTGCACTTTCATCGAGTTCGGGGCCTCAAAAGAGAGGCATGAACAAACTCAGAGCAGCAGAGGCAGCGATATCCTGACTTTGAGTCAAGCTCCAAAAAAACTGGATCCTACATTTCCCATAAAGCAATGCACCAGTGTCTGTGTGGGAGTTTCCCCCCAAAGAAAGACATCTTTTCTAACACAGTTTGTTGCATTTCTTTTTTTACTGATGATTCAAGAGTTTCATGCCGATGCAAGCTGTAGAAGTACTTCAACTGTGAGTCATGAAACATTGTGTATGGGAAAAATTAAAGGTGGGGTCTGCAATTCTGCAGAAATTCATTACCATGATACAGAACAAATAACAACACAGCAAGTAACTTAAGCTTGGTTGTGGATTAACAGACTGTTCCTACAGTTGCTGCTGACAGCCAGAGAGGATGAGACGATTTCCCAGAGCCAGCACACCAGCTCGGGACAATGATACTCACAACTCTCCTGCCACTATAGCAAACATCACAACAGCAGCATGTTTTGGCAAACCAGAAAGTAAGCTGAATGTCCGTGGGTAAGTCATTTAATGTTACCTGACACACAAATAATGTCTCGAATAGTGTTGTGTGGCTCACTCTGGCCCACTTTATTTGTTTCCCATTCACAGAGCCAGGGCTGATTACAAACACTGGAGTTTTTTTCAGCACACACACAGAATGGACAACTCTCTGTGAGGATATTATTTGTTGAATCTGACAAAAATGCGTGTATTGGATTAGAATTGCACACCCCACCTTTAATAGGATTTGTACTTCCAGAACCATGGACATCCAATACTATACCTACCCCTGCCTCCTAAATGTCCGCATGTTTCAAACTCCACACCTCCAGTTTGTAACTCAGGCTTTACATTTTAAAGTTTCAAGCCCAATCCGAGATAACCCTGATGGATTATTTTTCAAGTGGCCCTTGCACCCCTCTGTTTGAGATAAGCACCAGTAAACACACACAAAATGCTTTTCTTTTCATTATTTATTCATAATAGTCTATAACTTTTGATAAAATACACTTTGTTTACAAGTGCTGATTACTATATTACATTCACCCGGAGTTTAAATGGAGACAAAATGACACAGACATATTAAACAAATTCACCTAGTGATAAACGTGACGTTAACACGGTGGGGATTGCCCATGACGATTTCCCCCTCAGTCAAATCTATATGAACTGCTCTTCTGAATGCACACACAACAGGTAACTTCAATGACAGTGGGGACCGCTGCCTGACCCATGTTTCAGTTGTTCCTAACAAAGATTTCAGCTGCCTTTTGGGTTGATTGAATGTTTTTTGTTAATTGTTCTGTAATACAATCCATTCTCCAACTTTACATGAGTAAATACAGCACCCTAACATCACATTCAAACAAATGAATTCAAAATATTTATGGGGGATTAATTGATCAAATCAAATACTGGCACACCAGCTTTAGTGAAAATGACTATGCTATTTTTGAGGAAACCTCTCCTGATTCTAGCCCTACAATCTTAAAACCAATTTTCCACAAGACATACCCCCCCCCCCCCCCCCCCCCCCCCCCCCCCCCCCTAACTAACAAAAAAAATTTAATATAATAATACATAAACACATAAACAATAAAT
>CM022480.1:8445952-8469372 GCA_011952105.1 Coreoperca whiteheadi
CCCCCCCCCCCCCCCCCCTTTTAACAAATATATTTAAAAATGGATTTTGATTAATCCACTGACCTAAAAATGGTGCTTTAAAACATATCCTTTTTGTTTTCATAAGGTAATGACACAAATGTAGACAGCTAAAATTATACACATATTAGACATCATCTCTATGGAAAATATAGACCAACGGATCCATTGAAAATCTGGGCCATACAGAATATTGATACCTGGGCAATTTGAATTATAAAAAGTCATGATATTCTCTGTACGGTGGTCTGTCCAGTCTCAACAAAATCATAGGAAAAAACGGACAGCCAATATATTATTATACTAAATACCCTGTTGATTTTCAAAAACAATTAGCAAATAGATTTTTCTATATTAAAATATATTAAAATATATTACTTTGATTAACTAGTCAGACATTAAAAACAAGTTCTGATTATTTTGTTTTCTTTAAGGTGACTTTGGCATATTACCTTGGAAATAATTGCTATAAAACAGGCCTACTGTGCACCTCCAGGAGATTTCAAAACATAGTTGATGCGTCTTAATTTGCAATCAGCATGAACACCCGAAAAACCTGCTGAGGTAAATCTTCACACTGGCCTTTTTGCATGTTAATATGTGGTAAAGTAAGCATTTATACTGTGTTAGTATCATCGTAATGCAGCTACAAGGTTGTAACGACAGTGTTCACACCACAAATGTGCTGGTTGATCCCTGCACGTCACACACATATATTATTGTACATTATAGAGACATGATACAGTATTATTTCATGCTTACAATACTTCATATCACATTAAAATGGATAACTCTCTCAATACACTGGAATAAGGCCATTTTAAAGTGAAGTAATACACTCGCCTGTTAATCTGTGTCATATCGTACCTCCAAATAATTTTGTAAAACTGAAGCATACTATGCTGAATCATTCTAAGATAAAGCATTTAGCGTTTTAGCATAACTTACTGTCCTTTTATCTTCTATTTTCTTTCCACAGTAAAAAGAATTATGTAATAAACAGCTGGATATGCTCAAGCAAGGTGTGTTGCACGAATAAAATAAAATACATTTAGGCATATACCGTAAATGAGCATGTATTTACAGTGAAAAAAGAAAATCATCTTCATTTTCTCCCCTTGCCTTGAGTGTTTTTTTCTATTTATTTAACCATTTGCCACTGCTGATCTCTCTGTACAGACATAAAAGCATGAGAAAACCCACCTCACAGGAGACGATATCTAAAAACTGGCTTTTTGGAGAGAAAATGGAGGTTCACACAGTAGGAAGTGACTCTAGATCTTGACCTGGAATGGAAAAGATCTCAATTTGCAAAAAAGAAATATATAGGCATTTTTATACAAGTATGTTTCTTCTTCATCCCTATATCTGAATGTAAGTGCTGTACACAGTCACTACTATATATCAATGTGGTTTTCAAGTGCTTCGGCCTGAAACTGTAACTGTCAAAAAACGATGCGATGTGCAATCCTCACGAGTTGAAGTATCATTAAAAATTCCTTTTATATTCTATTTCTAAAACTACACATACTCTTTCTAGTTCTTGAATCTGAGTCTGTTCAGCAATAAATGTACAGTTGTTATATAAAATAGTTACTGTAAGTTGCACTTCCCTGCCATGCGTGCATAAATGCCAAATAGGAGGTACTCTACAACCAATGATTATCATTAACGCCCTTTTTTTTTTTGCCTTTAACCATAACTGATTAGGCCCAATAATAAAAAGTGTCAGTCTAAAACACAAAATTCATTATGTTCTGCAAAAATAGCAACATTCATTTTTCCCTCCTTTTTTTTTTTTAAAACTACACACATATGTATTTAAAAAAATATATCACACTAATCCTAGCCGAGTGCAAACATTGCCCGATTTTAAATTTGTCACACATCTGACAGACTACTGATTTGATTGAAAACTGATTGACATTTCTACAAAAGAAATTGCACAAAACAACCTTTCATAGATGTTGGTGAAACAACAGACCATCCAGTGTAAATCCTTGTCTTTCCAAAAGCGACCACATGCTGGTTGTTGTGTTTGGACCATGGCTAACGTGCTTCACCCCAGCATTGATTTTGTATTGATTCTGAATGACCTGCTTCTGCTTTGTGCCTTGCTTCAATATAAATCAGATGTTGGTATCTTCTAATTATTACTAATTCCATATCATCGTACAACTAAACATGACACACACAGTTTTGAGGGGCCAATGCAGTCATCATGGCAAAAGGCGCCACATCCTTTGCACATGATCATCGCCTTAAGTCGGCAGTAGCATTTAGACTGGACGTCCTCCATGTTGGAGCCCTCGATGAACGACTGTTCAGGTGAGGGCTCGCGCTGGTTGGCGTGGTCTAACGAGTGACCAGCAGGTATGGTGGTGACAGTCACTGAGAAAGACATGACGCTCCCGTGGACGCCGCCGCCGTCAGCCTCTAATGAGGCTGTGGAAGAACTGGTGCCCTCAGTGCTGTGGTTCAAAGTGTGAGGTACAGACATGCTGATAGTGCCACCGTAGCACGATGCTGCCACGGGTTCCTGACTATCGAGTGTTCTCTGGGTTTGAAAGGCAGACGGCCGCTGGTGACTGGGGTCCACTTGGGTAAGATATGGCTCGGAGTTTCCTTGATTACTATTGCTGAGTTCGAGGTGCCTTTGGTGTGACTGAAAAAAAGGGCTGGTGTCTTTGGCTGTCGCGCTGGTGGTGTTGTTATCGGCACCAGCTGCACTATCCTCTGATCCAGGCTCAGTCTTTACATTGGAGCAATGCTGAATGCTCCATGCTTCATCAGACTTGGTTATTGAGTAGCCCTGCTGCTCCGTTTTAACCCCAGAAACAGGAAAGAAAACTTTCCCGGCTGGTTCTTCTTCCTTAGCCGCCGCTTCTCCCTCTGTGCTTTCCCTTTTTAAACTGGACACAGACGTGATTGGCATGGCAGACTGCTGCAGTCTCTTGCTCTCTGGTCCTCGGCCGTATGTGGACACATTGAGCAGGTAATGTCCTGTCATGGCAGGCCTGGGCATCCTCTTACGACCCAGAAATCCTACTGAAATCCTGGATTGGTCCTGACCCTCTTCTGCATGCATCAGCTGACGGACTTTGTACTGAGGGTGCTGAGGCCCGATACCACCATAAGGCTGGCCCTGCTGGCCTTTCCTCTGCATTAGAGCCTGTAGGATCTGCTCCTGAGTCTCCTTGTCAGGAGGTTCCCTGTGATGTCTCATGTAGTCTGAGAAAACTCCTGCTCGTCCTACTGTATTGAACTGGTGGGACATCTGCTTATCAGCCCTGTGCTCAGCAGAGTGCGATGTCTTCCCCTTACTACCAGAGGGTAAGTTTGACATCTTCACGTCTACCTTGGAAAGCGGTTTAGGGAGGATCTGCTCCAACGGAACCTCTTTGCCCTGCAGAAGCTGAGTGACCAGCGGGTTGTTTGCAGGGATACAGGAGCTGGTCCTGGTTGACGATCCAGCAGGTGATGGGTTTTCCTGCCCCTTCAGAGCGTGCACAGTTAATGGAGTGGGTTGCTTAGATGTGTTTGAACTCTTTTGAACGCTATGGGGTCCTACACTGACAGTACCAGCAGAATGACCTTTGTGTTTTTCATCAGTTATGCTTGAGTAAATCGTCTGAGACCGGTTTGGGCTTAGCTGAACAAAAGAGTCCAGTGAGTGAGAAGGAGGTGTACTGGTCTGCCTGCTGCTGTCCCAGTTGGATGCTGGTAACCTGGTTGATGCTTGTGGGGACGTTGGGCTGGGGCTGGGCGATGGCTGGGTCTGCTCATCACTGCCTCCCCCTGGCCCTGGGCCTGGAACCGCTCCCTTCAGTGTAGATGATACTGCGGCAGCCGCTGCCCGCTGCGCTCGGGCAAGCTGAGCTTTGGCTTTGATGTCAGCCAAAGTGCGAGCACCAGTGCGGCCCGGGCTGCTCAGGGGGGCGGGGAGGGGAGTCCTGGGTGATACTTGGCTAGGTGACACAGGAACGGGAAGAATTCGTGACACTGGGATCTGCAAAGTGAAAAAATTTGATGTTAAATAATTATTTCAAGATATGCATATATAAGTAAATGAACACCCATAATACAAATATAACTGAGAGTTTATCCACAATTTAGCTAAATTCACTACTTCTGTGTCATTCTATTGCCTCCTCACAGCTACAAAAGCCTATTTAAAGTAGCACATTTAGGGATTTACTGTGGAAGCTAAAAATGTTTGGAACATACTAAGCATAAAGATCAACAGCAGAGAAATCCAGGCGGGATTTGAGAAATTTCTATGGACATTTTGATCCATTTGCTTTTGATCCTTTGCTGCCGCCCTCTGCAAGGAAGCAAGCTACAAACTTGTCAGAGCCACCTTTCAAGCCAACAAGTGGTGAGTTTTTGATACTCAAAAGATAGATGGATCAGAGAAACCTTTGAGTTCATAAACATTTCCCTACCTTGAGTGGTGGAACCCTCTGATTTGTTGTTTGACTTGGTGTAGGAGGGCTGGATGTGGATGATGCTGGAGGAGATACGGAGGAGACTGAAGACACAGAGGAAACTGAGGACATACGGGGCCTTTTCTCTGGTGTCAATTCACCCTCCATCTCACTGAGGGACTTCCTTTTCAGTGGCTCTGAGGGGCCACTGGGCTCAGAGATGACCTCTTCGCTTTCCTCAGCAGGGTTAACAACAGACCCCAGCTGAGTGTCTATTGAATCGGAATTAGCCATGCGTGGATGGCTCTTCTTCACAGGCGACTGGGGGAGTTCCATTTTCTCCTCCTTTGCTTCCTCTTTATGCTGTTTTTCAGTTAGTGTACCTACCACGGCCTGCTCAGTCTGTCTTTCAACCTCAGATGTTGTCACTGCAGACGTTGGCCCAGACTGTGCTGTTGTGTTCAACTTACGATCCTCGGCGTACTGTGAGCGCCGTGTCTTCATGGGCTCTGCCGTGAAAACTGGCTCTTTCGGGGGCTCTTGCGTTGGCTTCATGTTTTTCACAGCAGTAGCAGCATCAGTTTGACTGCTGTCCTTGGTGCCGTTGGGATCCTCCAGTGCTTGAGCAGCAGGTCCTGTCTGATGACAGGGGGACTGGGGCCTGGCAGACTCCTGATTCAGATCAGCCTTTGTCAGCTCTTCGGATTCCTCAAAGCTGAGGCCAGAACTATAGAGAGAGAGAAAGAGAAAGAGAGAGAGAGAAGAGGGAGGTAGAAAAACAGACAAAGTAATAAATCCATAAATCAAATGTTTACTTTCTTAAAAGGAACATATATGATATACGACATACTGTATATATAAAACGCTGAGCTTTTAAAGGAATTGTATTGTTTACACCTAGTAATGAATAAAACACACTTTATGCCCAAGTGATGAGAGGCCTTAGAATGAAGTATGAGATAAGGCGTGTATGACAATTTGTAATCATCCATTCAGTCTTTTGCAAGTCATCGATTCGATTCGCATCTTGATACACAATCAATGAGCCTCCAATTTAGACCCATTTAAAGCAGCTAACAGGTCAATTCAATTTGATTTAGCCTTGTCGTGAAACAATATGTTGCTGTTGGATATAAAGCAATTCAATCCAAATTGATGAATAGTATGAACAATTCCACTGTAGTTATAGTAATGTATTTCCAAAAGGAAATCTTACCAGGTATTCATCTACTCCTGTCATATGTGAGGAAGATGAGGGTGGTGTTTAGATCCTATTTCATCTCATTCAACTCTAAATAATCCTTTCAAACATGCCACCATTTAATAACAATGCATTTCTGAAATTAGATATTCAATGTTGTTAATGATGTGAAGGAAAAAAAGACCTTAGGAGTAAAGTAAGACTGCCATTCTTCTTTTTGTAGGTCCTGTAGGTAGAGGGCTCTTAATTTGAAAGGAACTGTCTTTTGGCATTTGGAAAGAATGACAAAATATGCCTTGTAACGCCTTCAAAGCTGAATGGGATTAGTGAATCAAGAAATAATACAAATCTTCAAGCATAAAGAAAAACCTACTTTTCCCCGTAATAATTTTCAAAGAAGGCCTCCTTCCAGTGCTCAACTTTCTTTTCCTTCTCAATTTCTTGGCGCATTCGTAGCTGCAACTCAGGAGTGAATTCCCCTGTAAAGTTACATAATAACAAAATGAAAAATTACATTAATATTGTAACCACACTGAACCTTGGTGACATAATTTTAACTTTGAAGGTGAACTGAATGCTGTTATTATCAGTTGGAAACAGTTGCACTGACCCTCAGCCAGTCTCTCCTTCCAAGACTGTGCAGCTGATGTGAAGAACTCATTGTTTAAGGCAGAACTAGTGACCTTCAGAAGGCCGTCCATGCAAGCCTGGGGAGAGGAGGCACAATGTTATGACTAACATCATCGCAATCACCATCACTTCATCAGTGCATCCGCTTGTGCTTCCCATGTGTGATGTACAGTTAAACATGTAGAATCAGTGAACATGAACGAATGCTGTACTGTGTTAACTGTGTGTAAAATATCCATGTGCAGGGATGTTTTACACATTTTTAAAAAATATTTCCAAACTATTTTGTAAGATATTTTTAATACATTGTACGAGGATTGACAGAAAAGAAGACCAATTACATGCAATAATATTACACTCTCTATATTTAGTGCCAGATAAGGCAGCAGAAGCATACAAAGTATGTATAATCTTAGAGCCACCTGCCGGTCAACTTCAGGCAGAAGTTTGAGCAGCCTCTGTTGGCAGTCTGGGGGCAGGACAGAGAAGGTGTGCTTGTTGATGATCGCCCGCAGGTTGGTGTTAACCAAAATGGAGTCTGGTGTTTCCACATCAATTTTACACTTGGTTCTTTTTAGCTGCCCTGTAATACAAAACAGGAAACAGATGTAAGCCAAGAAAGACAATGCAGCAACATGTTGATCTTGCAACTGGCATGTTGAGTAATTTACTCTCACATGTAGTCACATAATTTGTTTTGTTCTGCTAATGTGGGATCATTTTGCTTGTTCCTCGACTTCATGAAATAATGCAGCTTACTTCATCTAGGTCCAAGCAAGCGGGCAGATATAAGTTTGCACCAAATCTTAACAGATAAGGTTGGTGTTCTACATTTTCTTATTTTCAACAAATCCCATGAAAAGAGCAACACCCGTGCATGTCCATTTTCTGACTTCACTATCCTGTCTATGGCACAAACCCCCAAGCACATTGGTTCCTACTGAAGACATAAACCTTTAAAAATAAATATCTCTAGTTTCATTTTTGAAAAACGGCTAAATAATGTCCTAAAACAGCTGGGCATTGTAGTTTTCAGTAAATGCTACTCAAACAGGAGTAACTAGTGCATTTGTTGGGGACCATTTCAAACTGCAGATTAATACATTTAATAGTGAGCATTTATGGCACCAAGACAGTGCAGCAGAGACTGACTCAAAATAAAACACAGTGTTTTGTGTTCACTGTAGTGAAAGAATATGTCATCCAGTGCAACAGTGTGGTTTGTAATAGACAACAATGGAGGTCTATGGCAAAGAGGAATATGCTATACTAGACTTTGGCAACATAGACAATACTTATAGTATAGTATGACCAGATGATTGTTGGTTTTGGTCTTTTCATGGGATTTGTTGACACTACGGAAAACATAGGACATCACCAGCCATTTCTTTTAAGATTTCCAAACCACCGGATTAAATTAAAGTAGATGTCTGGCTTACCTGCACTAAGACGGCCCGACCTCTGGGAAACCTTCCTAGGGACGACTGGGTGGCATAAGTCTGTTTGGATGGTGGGAAAGGAGCGAAAGGAAAGGCTCTCAGAAATTGCAGACCAGAGATCTAACTGTTTCCACACTGATGCTGCCAATTATATGAGTCATGTTTGGATGATGATAATACAATGCTTTTTGTTATCTAGTTATGAAAACCTTTAATAATAGGACAATACCTAAGAACCGCATCAATATCAGTCATTTATCTTCAAAACTGTGTGCAATATCATACATTAGTAAAATATCCAAATTGACAGAATATCACACCTCATTTCTGTGAGCTGGAGCTCTATTGTTCAAGCCTGGTGTGCAACTATTAATTTCATTTTATATTGCATTTGACAATATAATAGCTGCCACCTACCGTTCGTTGTAGTAATGTTGTCAGCCATATCTTTGATGGTTTTCAGAAGGAGTCTGGGACTGGAGGTGGTTGGCATTCCCCCCTGTCTGCGCTGGTTTCTTTGTTGTTGCTGCTTCAAGGCCTAAAAACAAGCAGAATAAGGAAGGAACAAATAGCCAGCAGTATGAGAAAAAGAGCGCGTCAACGTGTTTAACCCTCTGTTTCCCTGCAACTACTCCCCCAGGGCCACTTGCCTGGTTAAATAACAGAGTGGCAATGAAACATAGGTTGCATAACACAAGCATAAATCATCTCTGTGTCTTAAATCTGTCAAGAAGTCTGATCACCACACAAACACAATGTCAACAGATTATAGAAGCAATCCAGGACAGTCCACTGAGTGTGTTTCTTTTGTTGATTGACTGAAACAAAAAGGAAAATACACAATAGATCTCTCCAGCACTAATATTTTAGCCAAATCACCATCTTCTTGTGTTGCCTACGCCCACTAAATGAATACAAATTGGTCTTACAGAGCTGAAAACTCCACACCAGCACAGATGGAGTGAATTACAGTCTGTGCAATCAAGTGAAATCTAATTAAATGGAACACAAAAGGCACAAAGCAGCCAATAGGAAAAAGTTGAACGGGTGGATTATGAGAACATTTACACTGTAAAACCAGCTATAGGCATGTTTCCCTGTAGCCTCATTGTTCTTAAATAATCAGCACAAGATGTTAAACAGAAAGGGAATGGAAAGATATTTGGCGCCTGCTGAAACACCAACATGGCAGTAAGTATTTTGACATGGATTAAAAATCGAAATATGTCACATACAATAATAACTGTAGTTTTTTTATTTAAGAGTGGGAGTCGCCTTTAAAAACCTGGTATATAAATGGAAGATAAACTACATTAAAACATTACTTTACATAACTAGAATGTATCTGTGCGGGGTGGCAGGGATTTATATGGGTGTATGAGGGCGCGGCAGGAACTCATGTAACGTCTGAAGCGTATGTTTGCACAAATAGTGAATATAGTATTTACTCCACTAAGTAGCTGTTAGCTGCAATAAACAATAAAAAAAAAAAAAGAGAACCCATCAGTACCTGTTTCAAAGCTTTCTTGCTGTGTTTCTGCGAGGGAGAGATGAGTTTGCTGGTGGGGACAGAAGGCGACGAGCATCGAGGCTGCGGAGAGGACGGCTGTGACTGCAGCTTGGAGGGAACTATGAAATACAAAAGCACAAAACAGATGTTACAAAATCCACTTCCTGAGGTTGGTGTGCAGACTTTATCACATCATGCTTTTGTTTTGATGAAACTGAAACCAATACTGCGCACAAAGAAGCAGATTACATTACCTTGCTTAAATATCATTACCAAAAAAAAGGGCTGAACATCTCAATAGGACGATTGTTCGCAATAACCTCTCTGCTGTTTAGTTCTGATACCGTAGCAGTTCCACTTGTTTCTTTTTCGATGCCACTTAATCTGCATTTGACTTTGCGTTTTTTGGCATTGATTATTTAAAAAATAACAAATATCGAAGTCCTCCCACTCAGATGTAAATCAGAGTTATTTGCTTGGCAGTTCTAACTTGTGCATAATGAGGAAGTGGTCACAGGTCATGCTGAGAAAATACAGTTTCCTGTTTTAACAGTCACTTAAAATATTCAAGTGGCAGAGAGAAATAATGAGAGTCAGTGAGAGCACAGCCTGAGGAAAACAAAATAATTGGTACTTAAAGGAATAGCTCACTCTCCAAAGTTGCCCTGCAATCAGCCACAATCAAGGTGTGCAATTCACAATAAAGCGATGATTTGACACACACGCACTAAAGAGCAAAAACTGCTATGATGTGACCATCGTGTACAGCCTTGCCGCTTCTGTGTTGACAATTAATGGAAGACATTATAGACACAGCATGTTTGTTTAAAGATAAAACCCACCTTTTACTATCATTGTGTTCGATGCTCAGTGTATTCCAGAAATTACTTTGTGATGAGATGGTGTAGTTTATGTTTGTGCTGAAGCCACTTTCTCTCAACGTGCCTCGTCTACTGCTACTTCAGCTGGTTTCCTGTGTTTCCGCAGTCACTTTTAACAACGGCTGAGAAGGGGCGTTAACTCTCGTAGTCAGAACAGAGCTAGGTAACCAATCAGCGAACGAGCAGAGCTACGGCCCTTACTTATTGCGTTACTTTCTCTTGAGGCTACTGTTGATGGAGTCTTTCGCTTCACTTGATTCCATGTGAAGGATTGCTGAACATCAGCGACAATTATGCAACAAAAATGAAGCCCTTACTCTTTCATACTGTGAACAGTGCTTGCAAATAAGGCTGATTGACAGAAATTTGAACACTGTATTTTAGGGCTACTTAACATTAGTTAGCTTGCAAAATTGGTTTACCATTAGGAACTTCTAGCAATGAAGTTATGGTGACATTTGTTAATTTCTTGCACATTTTTGAATTCAATTATGTAGTATAGTTTCTTTTAATATCTGCATTAATTATTTGTGCAATCAAGGTATTATGAATGTTGGTGACTCCTGAATGACCCAAAAAAGCTTTTGGAGATGATTGTTTGTACACCCTAGAAATGACTAAAGGGATGCAGTGATGTACAAAATGTTTATAATAGAAGGACATATGTGCTGCACAGTACCTCTTCGCATCCACCTTCCTCTCCTGCCCTCTTGAGCGACGGCACTGCTGCTGTTTTCTGTGCTTTGGGAGTCAGAAAGATTGTCACTGCTCTCCTCAGATTCCTCCTCAGACAGCTCCTTCGCCACATCTGAGCTGTCCTTCTGCATAAAAAAAGGTGCATGGAGTATATTACCTTTAAGTTATAGATGCAGAAAAAGAAGAGCCAAGGACACATTCAAAAAAATCTTGTGGGGTACTCACTCAAACCGCACTCGTAGAATATAATCAAAGCATTCGTACTTATGAACACTTACGTTATCGTGTCATGACGCTAACCAAGATTTATGTTTTCCTGTCCCTAAAGTAGCTCGACAAATGGCTGCAATTACCAAAGCTAATCATTGTGAATAACCTTAATAGTGCTCCATTCATGAGTTTTGCCTTACTAGCCACAGTAGTCAAAGCTGCTTTGTGTCTAACTAACCTTCAATGTGTAGACCCCCATTCTGCCTGGAACTTTGTAGAAGATCCCCTCCTCACCACGAGAGTTTGTGTGCAACATTGCATTCAGACATGCCAGCGGCGAGGTTCCACTGGATCATGAGAGAAAAACGCAAATTACACGTCTGTTCCCCAATAAATCAAGACAGCTGGGAGAAAGACGCAAGATGGGTAAAGGCTGGTCTGGTATCTGGGGAGAAATTGCTATCATGCATCAAGAAGAGTTCAGGTCACATTACCATCGGTATAGTTGTGAGGCAATTTACTGAATGTTTTATAGAGAATCAGTTGCAGAAAACTGGTTCAAGACTAATCTAATCATCGTAAGGAACTGATCTTCTCCGATTAAGCTGGTCTGACATAACTATGTCTATTGCATAAAAATCTGTTCTAGTTAAGTCAAACAGTTTCAAAGCTAACTTGAGTTCATTTAGAGTGCACAATAATGCCTCTGCAGTCATGCAAGAGATGTATCCAGAGGTGAAGCAAAACTTCATTTACATCAACTTACATTTGAGTTATTTTATAGTGTAACATACAGTATATTACGTAAAGTACACTAAGCAAAAATTTGGGAAATAAAATGCATTGAGATAGAGAAAAATGCAACATCTGTTATACATTTTGAAAATTGCACGTCAGGCTTGCAAATATTGCTGGCTAAAATCTGCCAGACAATTTATCTCATTAGGTTTACACCCATTTTTTGGACAATGTCATGTAGCTGTGTTGTGTTTCTAATCTATAAAGTAAAAACGTTGCCATCAGCGTCCATGCTTTATTTTGTTAGAACGTTGAGTAATTTACCGTACTGGAAAAATATAATTATGTTTTTATGCAACAGGTTGGCTCTAATGGCTAAGGCAAGTCTAGGTAAAATATGAGTGTGAGCCTAACGCTGTTTCTTTATGCAACTGAACCTAGGACATTTTATTGTTAATAACATGCAAATGGTAAAACCAAACAAAGTGGCATTGCAGTGAGTTTGTTAAGATAAGGGGTGGGGGCTAGCCTTTTCTTACCTTCTGGATGAGAACAGTGACAATGAAACAAAAAGAAATGAAACAATTATTAATTGAGTGAAATAATCGTTACTATGAGAACAAGAGAAAGGAAAGAGCATGATATGAGCAATCAACAACAGAGGCAGAAAACTGTAGTGCGCTCTCTCTCTCGTGAAAATGTCTCCTATCTGAAGGGCATTTGCTGTAGTAACGCTATGATGCCAGGAAAATATTTACCTTATTTCCTTAAGCCGTTCTCTTTGGATCACCTGCAAGATCTCTTTATGGCTCATGGGCGTATTGGGGTATTTCTCCAAAACCTACAATAATAAAACATCATTATCAAAAAAATCTTGATACCATTGTACAGTTAAGTGATTCAAGTGAGAGTGGTTGTTATAAAACACGATGTGGTCTCAACGCTACTTCTGCTGAAGCCGGAGATTCCGCAATCTGAAGCTTTCTATAGGGTTTCCACAAAGCCTCAAATCCATTGTTTGTAGTGAGTGCAGAATATGATGCTCAGAATAATCAAGACCACAAACCTTTCACAAACATCGTGGCTTTTAGCCTTTAATAGATTTACATCTTTTGCTATGATGTTGGTCCACTCTCTGGACCAAATGCACATCTACATATCATGCTGATAATAAATATCAGAATCAGCTTTACTGGCCAGGTATGTGTACAAATGCAAGGAATTAGACACCGGTTTTTCGTTGCACAAAAATATACATATAAACAGCTAAAAACAAGGACAACAATCTCAACAAGGTAAGCAAACATTAAGCTAATATGTGCCATATATATTTATATAGAGCGTCAGAAAGTACAAAAAACAACAGTAACATTTGTAAACAATAAGACAAATAACAAGTGGTTAACTGCTAAGTTATAGGTTTCACATATGGCTCCAAGCAAACACTGCCATATGTTATGACATTAACAAGGAATGCAGCAAGATCGCAAACCCTTTCACCAAACGTTAACTTTAGCTAACAGCAAAACATGTCAACAAAACCCTCTCACAGTAACGTTACATTAACATTACAGACACTTTCACTGTTTTATCGGATGTGGAGCAGACAACGTTGCTTTTATTTTTGCTCCCATTTTTGTGACGACTGTTTCCACATTTCTATAACGTTAGTAAGTTATGTTGAGCATCTGAGTAAAGCAGGACTTTATGAGTGTTTAGAAACAAACGTTATTACAATCTATTACCTTTGGAGTTGGCTACGTTACTAACGTTAGTTACTGTACGCTAAATCACTCAGTGGGGTTAGTGCACTAGACAGTGGATGTCCACACAAGCAACACCGTTGCGCTTTAATTATGAAATAAGTTAACGTCAGTTGTTGGGAGTTTAGACATTTTGTAATGTTAGTCATTAGCATGCTACGCTAGACAGCTAGCTACAAGGCTAGCAACATTCATTTACGTTACTGTACGCTGATATCTCGCCAAACGTTGGCATGCAATAAATTAACTTGGTAATGAACTATGGAGTTAAGGTAACGTAGGGGAAATTAGTCTAATACGGACACTGCACGTGTTGATGTGTTTTATTTACGACTGATATCAAACAAACTTGTTGACGAACTGAGTTGCGTTAGCAGGAGCTAGCATGCTAACCTGGCTAGCGCGCAACACTGACGTGATTACTTCATGGTCACTTTATTCGACTTCTAATCGCGACCGACATGTCACCCCTACTTTCTAGACACAGCACGCAGGAGGGTTGTTGAAAGATGCTTGGGTGCACACAGCTGACATTTGAACCGCTGCATTCTCGGGACAGATGAGCAAAGCTACACGGCTAGTGACAGCCGTCTCCCAAATGTCTAGCCGTCAACACAGGCCTTGCGCGGTGTACGCAACATTTCGTCTTCACTAGCGGGTCATGAACTCATAAACACAGTTGTACAAGTGGAAGCGTTCAAGGAAAACAACCACAACAAACGGCAGATAAAAACACCTTGAATACCGTTTTAGCGGCTTCCGCCCACGTCCTCCCCTTCTTTTTCTTCTGTCTCTCCCTCATTGTTGATGCCTTGATGCAGAGTAGTGTTGAATGTGACTGTTTTAGTAGAAGTGTTGCTTTAGTTACCGCGTAAGAGCCACTCCGTCTGCCATGTTGGCCTTACTGTAAAGAGTCATGTGACTCCGAAGGAAACGTCATCTTACTGTATATAGCTGTCATTTCAAAGTCTGCAAGTTTCCCACATATTTATTTAGCTGTCAACTGCAATTATGACCAGGGTCACGGGGAGATCGCAACATAACCGCAGCTCTTGGAAAAAAACACAGTAGGCGGTTCGACATAATTTCAGTATGTTTATTTTCACGTGTAAGCAATTGGATTTTGCACGATTTCACAACTATGAAAAAATAAGGCCGCTAATCAAGAGAGTGTTGCAAGCTTTCCTCACAATTACATTAGTTCGAATTTGAAGCAACATTTCATCAAGCATATAGGCTAAACCAGGTTGGGTCCCCGGTAGCTGGGGCCCTCAGTTCCCCCATCACCCTTTGGCAAAGACCACATACGTTTCACAAGCTTTCATCTTTTAGAAAATAGGTGATTAAAGTGTTGCTGTTAATAAAAAAAAAAGTTAAATAAAACTGAATTAAATAAAAAATTAAAAAACTGTAAAGCTCCTCCAAACTATTTACTGTATGTCAAACCTGGTTTTAGAACATTAAGTTTTAGCTGTGCTATTCATTGAGACTGGCGTAAACCACAAGAAACTAGGCAACAGTAGGCAAATATGATGTTTGTCTTGAATACATGCTTACTAAAGTACTTTTTTTCTCTCAAAAAAAGGCTTGAAATCAATTTTAAATCAAGGCATACGATTTCCCCCATGTCTCCTTTGTGCCACCTTGAACTAAAGCCAGCCCTGTGTGCAGCTGTGCTGACACATATCAGGGGCTTGTCTGAACTGAACCTCCCAGTGGAAGATAGGCAGCAGAGGATGGTCTTTGTCTCTGAGAAGGAGAGAAGCTCTGAGATTCTGATGTCAGAGTGGTGGATGATGAGGATGATGTGATGGATGCTGCCTGCGGTGCTTGATACCTGTAGACCATAATAAAAACAGATTGATTTATTATTTAAGACGCCATATGTGTCATTTGTACCATCCCACGTCACAGAATGACCAAATGTATCTACAGGATTTAATGGGATCGATCGATGGCAATATATCAGCAAGTATTTCATGAAGAGCTGAGATTTCTGGCATTTTAAAGTCTATACCAGTGCATTAGCATGTAAAGAACAAATCAGAAATGGAAAGTACATGTGGTTTGTAGTTAAAGGGGGAAAAAAGCATGCAAAGACACTTGTATAGTGCTTAAAAAATCCTGTTCTGCATTGTGATACAATTATCAGCCCAGGCAACAGTTAACAGACACCATGAACACATACTTATAATTGTATTTGAGAAACTAGGATTGACCCAACGTAGGAGTTAGTACGATTACAAATTGTAACACATTTTCCTAAAAAAAAGGGAGCTGTCCATCATCTGAAAGCCTTGCACACTTTCCGTCTGCCTTTCTCAGCTGTTCTCTCACCAGGATTGGGATTTCCTGACCCGTGACGATGCAGGGGTCCTCTCTCTCATGGGAACATTTACCAGAAGGTCCCGCATCAGCCTGGGAGAAAAGGCTCTCTCCAGGTGAGCACCATTAAGGTTCAAGGTGAACATGGTTGGCGGAGACATGTCTAACTCCAACAGCATTACATTCTCAGCCTGTAAGAACAAATTAGAGTAAAGTTGAGGTTCTAATAGCATAATTACATATGCAAATGTATTTTTGTTTAACAAAAGGCCTCCCTGTATAGCAACATAGTGTGGACTATAGTGTGGCTACCTTGTTGTACTATTGGAAATAATGCTGTTAAAAAGCAGATTATGCTAAATTGGCTTATAATTATTACACTATTACAGTGTTTGAACCAATATAGTACAGGTAGGTAATTTCAGTTTCCCCCCCGACCTGTACTTATTCTGAGAGGCTGCATTCCTCGTTATTATTTGAAATCTAGCCATTATTTGATGCTGGCTTTTATTTAATAATATTCCAACATTTGCCTTGTCACATTTGCATTGATTGTTCACTAGCGTAAGACGATACTGTTAAAGCTGTGAATGGTTTCCATGGCTACAACCATCTTCCCATCCTCCAGCAAAGGAGGAGGCAGTGAACATGGAAACAGGGTGCGCGAGACCGATATTTCACATCTCTTTCTCTGCTGTACTGTTGCCACATCTTCTCGTGAATATCCGAGCACTGACCTGGTATCTATATGGGGCCCCGGTTGCCGTGGCAACAGCCATCTGTGCATATTGGCTGATTGGCCTCTTGTATCCCACAGCCGAGAGAGGCCTTCTCTTGACCTGAGTGGGTGCACTGGGATAAGGACATGGTAAAAAAAGAAGGATTTGGATTCAGTTTAATACACTTAGACTTGGTTTAGCGGTAAGACACAAGCTTCTGGTACCTCAAGTGCCCCAAATATGGTCAACTGATCAGCTCCCTACAGAAAAATCTCCCCTGTTATCTACACCGTGCCATCTTCTATTCAGCTCTCCAACCGTCTCAGTGAAGACAAATACTAAGGGTGTCTGATCTCCTTTATATAAAGATATCTGTTTCTTGGAAAGGCAGAAGGCATAAATTATCCATTGCGGCAGGTCAGATTGCTTTGCAGCCCCTCTGTGTACGATTTAAAACATTCTGACTTTGGTGACTCCTAGTGGTTGTATCAAGTTAGACACCTGGGCTGACAGTAACGGAAAAACATCAATCATTAGAATAATTAGAAAGCTGTTATGATCACAATTATACAAATGGAAACTAAGCTATGCCATTTATTGAAGGAGGCCATTTGTGTTTAAAATGCTGTGGTCTATGTTGCCCACTGTTGACTGACAGCCCCTAGAGAAGGAATGTGCAGGTGCGTTCAGGTGTAATATATGGACGTCAAAAGATCCAAAATATTAATAGCAGAGTTCAAGTTTTGCCCGTTTTAAAGAAGCAACACTTGCACATCTTTCTTAAAAACGTACACAATATACTGTACCTTACAGCTGAATTGCATTATGGTCTGTTCAGGCAACTGATGGTGTAGTAACTGGTATCGCTCGCTGCTTCAGTGATAGATTTCACCCAGTAGGACAGTTTTATGCCGTATGTGAATCAGTGCTCATTTACAGTTTGGTTTTTGAGGATTTTTCCTTCTCTACCGTACCACTTACACACTCGCTTATGTCAGCAATGGTAAGTTAATTCACTGACCTCTCTGATGGAAGGACCGGTTGGAGCCTCCACTGATCCTCCTCACTGTCAAAGTGCAGCCTGTTCATAATCTTGTTCTTTTCCTCTGGAGGTATGAAATTCTCAATCAAGAGATATCTGAAAAATGAAATACAAGTATGTGTCAGCAACAGTCACGGGAAGCATTCCCTGAAAACAACAACAAAACGACATCAGATAGTTTGGCTACTTTCCAGAGCACAATACACTACTATTCATGAATAAATGTAATAAATAAATATTTCACCCCATTCATATTAAAACAACCTTTTATTGCGGAACAAACTTTGATGTCAACTGCTTTCCTCATAATGTAACAGTACACACAAATAAAAGTCCTCCAATAACGCAGAACCAGCTCATGTTGACAAATGTCATCCCTCTGCACATTATTTATTTAGTCATAACATAAACTATTAAAATAAGGTAGCATCATTTCAACTGCTCATCATTTAAATTGTATCTTTGAAGTTTTATTTTTTGATTTGCGGAATATTACCATATTTCATAATGGCAGAAAAAGTTCAAATTTAAAGAGTTCACTGTCATCTAAATGCATATCTCCAATGTCAGATGTATTATAAGATACATTTCTGAAAATACAGTACAACACAGCTTTTACTGCATTTCATCATTTAGACAGTGCTCAATATATGGCAGAAATTATTTGTAGACTTTTGATAATTTGATAATGTCCGATAGCATCCAGGTATAAATCATAGAAATCTGTAGCCTTTTTTTAAAACTCTGTAAAACGCTGTAGTAACCTTGCCACGATAAAACAATGAATTTTGTTGACTCTTCATTACGCTTTCTTTACATGCATGGGAATGCACACAGTATATATGCTCATTCACTCATTTGTGGCTACTCACTTGTACTTGAGTTCTCTGGTGAGTTCAGTCTGAGTCTGTTCGAGCTCCTGTCTGGTTGTGACATGTTCATCGATGACATCTCTCATCTCTGCCTTCACCAACTGTAGTTTGGCGTACAACTGTGCAGAACGGGAACATATTAATTACTGCTATTACTGCTAATTAAAGCTGTGCTAGACCAGACGTTTATATAAGACACACACTAAAGAAAAATCCATTCATTTGCCCAATTTTAACTAAATAAATGCATGTCTTTGCTAAGGAGAAAAGTAGAAAAATCTTCTTCGCCAAGCAAACATGTAATTATTCCTAAACACCAGGAAGTGAGAGCTCTGTCCAGAGAAACCTGAACTCAGAACAAAACAAAATCATTCTTAACTGCAAATGAGATTGACTGATTAAATCAAGGTGTCTTTCATGATAATGGCATTGGGACACAGCGGGTGAGTCATCTTACCCTCTTCAGCTTCTTCGTCTTAAGTTCCACTTCCTGTTGCAGGGAGGAGAATGTCTCTATCATTTCTAAGGTCTCCTCATCCTGCAACATCATCTGCTGCTGGATCTCTCTCTCTCGTCTTATCTGCAAATCAGACAGAACCTTCAGCTCCATTGACGGTGAATGCAAGCCAGTGCACCCTTTGAACATGAGGTTCATTTTAAAAACATCTTCCTGTGTGAGTTCAGACGACACGCAGACTTATACTTCTATTACCAATGGAAGAGTAACACCAAAGTATGTTTCATACAGAGGAGTCAACTTCAAAAACCATTACTTTCATCATTGTTGTTTTATTTACATACCTGTTCTGCAATCTCCTGCCTCTTCACCTCCAGCATTTTTTGCTGTTCATTGGTGTGATCAATTATAGTCTTCCCCCCAACTAACAGTTTGCTCTCCATAGCCTGTGAACAAAGACATAAAATTAATTATTTATGTAAATTTATTTTGTTCCACCAGCATCTCATTTATCAGACACTGTGCTGTATTATAACAAGGCACGTGATCTTCACAAATACCTTATACTTCTCAATGATCTTCTCCAAAGCATCTTGATCCCATTGCATGTCCTCTACGCTTTTTCTGTTGTCATTCAGGTGCTTTAACTTCTCGCTGCTCCCCTGGCAGGTCAGAGCCTTGGGGATGACACTTCCCTCCTTCATGTGGTGTCTCACCTCTGGTTCCGCCTCGACAGCCTTCCACACATCCTCATCCCTCTCTCTGAGCATCTCCTCCTCCATTCCAGCCAGACTTTTACTCAGTCTTTTGCTATTCCTCCTCCTCCTCCTCTCCTTCACGAGCATCCCTCGCTCCTCTAGCTGGGCTTTCAAGCGTGCGATCTCCTCCTGAAACTCCCTCAGCAGGGCATCTTTGGGATCCTCGTTAATCCGAGGTTTGTTCTTTATGTTCTTGGCCCTGCTGGCGTACCTCAGCGTGGCCAGGGATTCGTCAAAGTTCCTGTGCGACGGCCCCACTGTCGCTATCATGACTGTCTTTGCATTGCCACCCAGTGAGTCCTGGAGCAAGCGGGTCAGTTTGGAGTCCCTGTACGGGACGTGGGTGCTCTTCCCGTTCCCCAGAGCTGAAATGACATTCCCCAGAGCGGAGAGAGACAGGTTGATTTTGGCTGCTTCCTTCAGTCGCTTCCCCTTAGCACCTGTCTTGCTCTGACGCTCGCTGCCAGCCAGGTCAACCATGTTCAGCTTCCCAACACGGATGTGGTCCTCGCCGTCTGGCCCTACTTCACTGCACTCCACGGTTACGACAAAAATCGCATGAGACCGAGAGCTGCGTTCATTCATGTTAGTGAACCCCACAGACCTGGACTGGTTGCCTATGTTCATCACATGTTCAATCTCAGTGGCGTTCTTTGTGACCACTGAAGACAGGTCTTTCACATAAACACCAAAGTCAGGACTTTCTTTCAGCTCCAGTTTCTTGTTGTTGTCTTTGCACATCAGATCTCTGATTTCCTCCTGGTAGATCTCAAGGTATGATGACCTCACCAGGTACTTCTGATTCTGAGTTCTGGATATTTGCGTAAAAATGTGCTGAAATGAATTTGGTATGACCCCTCTCATCTCCGGGTCGTTTGAAATCCCTTGCATGGTGTGCGTTTTACCTGTCCCAGTTTGTCCATAGGCAAATATAGTCACGTTGAAGCCTTGGAGCACGGACTCCACGAGGGGTCTCACTGCATCGTCATAAATGTCGCTTGTTTTGGAGTCCCAGCCGTACACAGAGTCAAACGTGAACACTTTCATTGGATCATCAGGTGGTGCCTTCGGCTTCTTGATGGTGATCTGCCCCAGTTTGTCATCAATCCCCAAAATGTTTTCACACTGCGTGGTCTCCTCTCTCTTGTTGAATGGCCGGCAGCGGACCACCACCCTCACCGCCTCGCAGTGCTTGGTTTTAGACATTTTGGCCAAAGATGAAAAAGCATAAATCTCACCACGTTAAAATAGCCATTTTCTCGGGGCGGGGTCCACGGTGTTCCTTCTCCGTGCAGGTGCAGAAGCTAATATTTCATGTGGTGAAAGCCGTCACACAAAACAGACACACCTCATGCGAGCCGTTTATCATTGCGTCCTCCGACCTGAGCATCTTTCAGTAAGGAAGAAATGTCCCAAGATACTAAAGGATGCTGCTGCTGAAGAAGAAAACACGCTCCCCAGGCACCCGTGCCCAGCCCAGCCCACACAGCCTCCCCGCGGTACACACCCTGCTCTGCGGACAATGGAAATGCGACATGTGACCTGCGCAACGAATTGGATTTGAGCAAATCTTCTAGTGGTACGCAGCTACGGTCCCAATTCTGTAATGTTCGTGATAAATTACCCTCCAACTAGCACGTGAACGCACCTTGAGAGAAAAAGCGGGTTTTGATTCATTAACAAAATTTTATTCAGGCTTCACATTTACATCGTTCTTCAAACCATAAAGTATTTTAAATGTACAAAAAAGAAAAGTAAAAGGACACTCGCTGAACCTTACTGGTATGACATTCATCAATAATGAAGAATTAATATTGCCAGTTGTAAAATGTTTTAATTCTTCTGCCTCTACAGTATCTTTACATCTGCAATGTGTGAATGTTTAGCCTTTATCTGCTCCTCATTCTATACATCATCAAGTAAATCAATAATCTTAAAGTACAAAAAAAACCCCATCTATTTTTGCTGACATTACACACTCAGCTGCAAGTTTATTAGATACACCTGGCTAAAACTAATGCACTCTAATACAGCATTTCTGCAATAAATCCTTCCTTCATGAAAGTTATAACGTTTTTGGAGGACTAATCCACCCCATTTACATCAGTGAGTGCAGGCTAGATAACAAACACCTCTATATATGTGTTAGACTGCATTAGTTTTAGCAAGGTGTACCTAATAAACTGAACACATTCTCAGTATGTTTGCCTCCACTTAAGATATAAACGTTAGGCACATTCTAGCGGCAGGCAGGAGTTCTATTAAAAGCTACTGGCACATATGGTGGGTCGGTCACTTGTGAAATTTCTTGCTAGAATCCTTTGCATGATCCAGTAGGAGTTGGCATGGTGTGAACTGATTCCCGTAGACGGCTTCGAATCGCCTCATCTTCTCCATCAGCTTGTCAGCACCAAAGGTGTCCACGAAACGGAAAGGCCCTGGAAGCCGTAAGATATTATATTAGAAATATTATCACATGAAACCATGTTAATTCGATAACAGAAATATTGCTCTACGCTTTTTTTCCATTTCTCTATGAAGAGCTATTCTAAACACCATAGGAGTGTTTCATTAAGCCACATTACTAGTTAGACAAGGATTATTTTAGTAAATCAGGTTTATTTTGCAGGCACTGGTTCATATTTACTGCTGCTCTATGACCATGGGTCTGTCTCCACTACACAACAAATTTAACACATGGGCTGCACTTATTGTGTACTTAAAAGGCTGATCTAATGTTTTTTTCTCCCCAGTCTAAAGTGTCTTCACAGTGTTCCAGTAGACAAATGCACTCCAATTAAAATAAAGACAATCGACTTTGACACATGCCTGTAGCCTCATAGTGAGAAATATTTTCACCATTTGTTCTCTCTTTGTGTCAAAGTCTTTCACTTAGTCAGACCTTATCTTTAAATTGGCTTTATGAAACAGTTAAATCCTGGTTCAGTTTTGTTAGGCTCATTCAAGACAGGCTTTTCACAATAAGCCCTGCTTTCCTGAGACACTTTTACGAAACACCCCTCAGCTGAGTTACTGAACTAGAAATAACCCTAGATTAGCAGATACGTTGATCCTTAAAGACACTACAGTTCCTGGGCTTTCAAATGCTCTTGGCATTGTCCAAGGATACAGCCTCTGAGCAAAAGCGGCTCAGATGACCATGACTAAGGTTGAACTCTGACCTCCGAGGCAGGGGGGGAATCCCAGGCCAAACACAGCCCCGATGTCTCCTTCCAAAGGGTTGTTCAAAATGCCATCTTGCAAACACAGCACGGCCTCGTTGACAAATCGAGAAATGAGTCTGTACTGCACATCAGAGTCTGATGAACTGTAAAAAGATTCAAAAGCAAGAACAGAGTATTTCAATAGTTAAATATGTTCAAATTTAACATCAGTATTATATAAAGCCTCAATAGGTTTTGTTTTGTCTATCAAAATGTTCTTATAAGTTCTAAATTACTGCATTGCTACTTCTGCAATTGTCCAGTGTCAACTTACACTGCAGGATTTGGTGTCATCTTGTACTTCTCAAGGATTTCTCCAATATCTGGGTTGACATTTTTGACCTTTAGTCCTGACTGGTAGACGTAGCAACCCTTTCCTGATTTGCGGCCTTGAGAATAAAAATGTTTTTAAAAAAAAAGGGGGGGGGGGGGGGGGAAAAAAATTTTTAAATTTTTAATCCACACTAAACCCAACACAAAACACACACGACTTTAACAACAACAAACTCG
>CM022480.1:8469397-8480176 GCA_011952105.1 Coreoperca whiteheadi
TGTGATGGAGGGAGGTGGACGCTCTTGAAGTTGTTGTTGTGGGATAGTGATTATGGAAAAAAAATGAGGGGGGGGGGGGGTGGGGTGGGGGGGGGGGGCAAGAATTTCTAAATTTTAATACACCATGTACACATAAATTAAAACTCAAGTACTTTATCCAACTAAAACTGGGCGCAATCCTTCAATGTGACAACCCATACCCTTAAATCCCAGGTCCACCATGGTCTTCAGAACCTCCACATTTCCACCACCAAAGCGGGAGCCAAAAGCTTTGCCGAGGTCTTCAGCCACGTGGGCGGCGACGTCAATACCAACTTCATCAGCCAGTGTGGCTGCACCCACAGGGAACCCAAAGCCTGTGGTGAGTGCATCTAACTTCTTGGGATCAACTCCTTCCTGTAAGTGCAAATAGATGAATTAATAATAATAATAATAATATGTATAACAGCTATCCTGAACTATTGTGTATGCTTTGTTCAAGTGAGCCGAGCCTTTCCATCTTAGGTCCTAAATCTTCCACTAACCACTACAGTACATAAAAAACACAGGATTTACGACAATAATAAGCACTGAGTTCACAGCTGCATTTTCTACTGTAGTAGTACTACTAACCTGAAGTACTCGTACTGCTTCAGCCAACATGGGAGCCAGACACCTTGTCGTATAGAATCCAGGTCCATCCTGCAAAGAAAGGTGTGTAAAATTGTACTGAAGTGTAATAACGTTATAATTATTAACATGCATCATCATCGTGGTGATTACTTCAAGCTACTGCTGTGATTAACATCCATGCAGCAACAACTCCAACCACTTTACGACTTCATTGTGTATACATCATTTGTGTATTCATTAGTTAATAACTACACATGGGGGGAAAGAAAGACGCTAAACCTCACCCCAACAACTATGATGACTTTGCCCTGCTTCAGGCCGACTGCCACAGCAGAGGCTGTAGTGTCCTTTGATGTCTGATCAGTGGTTATAATCTCAAGGAGCTGCATCTTGTCCACTGGAGAGAAGTAGTGCATTCCAATCACCTGAGGACACAGAAAGAAAAAGGATCAGCAACATTGTTTTCTTTAATCTAGAAGCACTTTTAAATGACAAGGCTCCCAAGTACAAACCTTGTCTGGTCTCTTGCTGGCAGTAGCAATATCCTTGATGGGCAGAGCAGACGTGTTGCTGGCAAATATGCAGTGAGGGGAAACCACCTGCAGACAAATGTTTGTTAGATCGTAGCTCGCAGTTACAGCTTAACTAATAGTCACAACAATATTCTCCTGGATTTAATGCTACAAATGTAAACAACAACAGACTGATATTTACAGTACCCACATTCTCTTTGTAACATCCTACTAAGCCTCTTTTCAGTCACACTTACACTCTCCACCTCCTTCAGGACTGCATGCTTGATGTTAATGTCTTCAAACACAGCTTCAATAACGATGTCGGCCTTTTCAAAGCCACTGTAATCCAGCTGGCCTGTCAAGTTGGACAGTATAGAGTCCCTCTCAAATGACGTGATGTTCCTCTTTTTGGTCTTGTCATTGAGCCTTGTGTAAAATAAGAGTTAAATGATTCATCAACATACTTTTAAGATCACACGTTAGGTTTCAACACATTTATACTACAAAGAAACTACTTTCAAATATCATATTTCATAGCTGATTTGAAAGTTTATGGTTATTCTGTCATTATACTGGAACGGTATCCACCAAAGTTACAGTCAGGATTTGAATTAAATACTTAACTTGCTATAAAAAAATAAAAACAACCCGAAACATTTTCCATGACCAAAACAACTAATATTTACATGCCTCATATGATAACCCACCCTTTGTAAACCTGCTGTTCTCCTCTGGCCAGTCCAGCCAGAGTCGTGTCCTTCAGGACTGTGTGCACACCTTTGTCCACAGTCACCTGGGCGATACCTGCTCCCATCAGACCTGCTCCCAAGATGGCAAGAGTCCTAGTGGTAAAAAACAAAGAGAGACAATTTATCTACCACCTAAAAAAAGGAATAGAGAATAGTAGATAACAGGACGACTGAAGACTCTTATACTTCCTTTAAACAAAAGCAAAGCCTCCTATAATCTACAACCACTTGCCATCACTGTAAATATGTCAACAAGCGTCAGACCTGACTTTGTCACTAGTGCTGACCAAGTAATTAACCATGACCTAACAAACTGATCTGAAATGTGAAATTCAGGTTGAACAAGTTTATTGTCCCACATCCCACACAAGCTCTGTATGTGAAAATAATTTATACTTACTTCACTTCTCTTTGAGGAGTTCCAAAGCGGTTCTTCTTGCACGCAACTTGACCATGGTAGAGACCAATCAGGGCCGCAGATTCTGAGGTTTTTGCCAACTGACCAAAATTCTGTGACAGACGTGAAAATTGGTAAATGTTCACTTGCACAATATACTACTGTAAATACAATACAATACTGTAAATTTGCCAAAGATGTAGGCCAATGAACCTTACCTGAGACTCAGCTAAGTATCCAGCAATGGGACCCTGTTCTACTCCCGTCTTCACACACTGAGAAGGGGAAACAGTCAAAAAAATTACAGTTGATTTTCAAGTCATGTTAAATATGAGACCAACTTTCTACAAATATTCTAAGATTATTAACAAAGGAGAGAAGACAAAAGAGACTGGTAGTCTACTACCAAACCAATTATTCATATGTACAACCTGTGGAGTCTGTGAATGTTTGGTATTTTAAGTGACAAAAATATATTAACCATAAATTGATTATCTAACGTGTCAACTGAATAGTCACTTTTATTTTCCACACTTAACATATAAAATACAGCTGCACATGGGTTGGACCCATTTTTCTACAAGAATTTTAAGTCAGGCTTATTTCTTACAATTTCACAAAAATACCATTCAAATTTTAAACAATAAAAATAAAATAGATGTAGAGTTTTCACTTACTTCAATTATTTTCAGGGGTGCTGGATAAAGTCCCTTGCTTTGTTTCATAACTTTACCATGGACAGTTTTGTAAATTTGATTCCGTACCAACTCAAAGCTCATAACGTAGTCTTGAATTTCTATGGAAAAAGAACATTGACTCTTTAAATCTAGTATTTCTTATTCAAGATGAAACAAACTCAAGTGACTACAAAAAGAGTCAAATGCTCAACAAACGCAGCACAACTTACTCTGCATCATGCCTTTCTCTTTGCGGAGAGGGATCTTCTTATTGACAATCCCTTTGGCACATTCGATGGCAACTTCCTCAAGGTAGTCTATTGTTCTTTCCTCTGGACTCTTCAGCCCAGGTCCTAGAATATGAGCAGAAATAGCAGAAAATCCATGCAAAGATTTATTTTAACAATTTATTTCTACCTAAAGATCAGCTTATGCACAGTCAAATACTCTAAACGCATGCAGAGTTACATTGCGTAGTGAATTACTGACTAAAGATTACAATTTCTACAGGTGGTAATACTAAAAAACACTAAACTGCTTCAATTGGGTAGTTGTAATTATTTGCGAGACAAGATAGCTTACCTAGGGGGTCTACAAGTTGGTCGACAAGCCCCATCTTCTTGGCTTTATCTGCTCGGATATTTCTTCCTGTCAGCATCATGTCAAAGGCACTAGGTAGACCAACCTAAAGGTAATAAAATAAAACCTGTGAACTGATTTATCACCAACATTGAGAGTGTGTTGTTCCTAGTGCATAAAAAAGAAACACACATTTTAAATGTGTTTTTTTTTCATGTTATGAACAGAAGTTATTTTGTGGTTAGTCATAATCCTGCACTTTGAAGGGTTGTTGAAAACTAGACATGATGGACAGGGGGAAACAATCTGTTTGCTGGTTTGCAGGGTCTCAAAGGTGAATGTGAATCTTAAACCAATTAGGAGCATTAACCAGATTATTTTGTACTACAGCCTAGCCATTTCAGTTCTTGTCCTGGCACAAGATACAATGTTATAACTATTATAGGATGCTTTCGCTTACTATGATCTGCATCATTCTGTATGGTTTTTGTACTTAAAGTCAAGTAATTCAGTGAGGGACACCAATGGAAATGTAGGGAATATAATTCCAGTACGAACCATTTTGGGGAGTCTCTGAGTACCACCTGCTCCAGGTAAAAGACCCAGCATTACTTCAGGAGTACCGAGAACGGTTTTCTTGCTCTTTGTTGCAATTCTGTACTGGCAAGCTATGGCAAACTGAAATGCAAAAAGAGCCCGTTAGATAATACATTATTATCAATCATCCTAGTCAAATATTCCCAATATATTCAAACATATAGTTGGTTGCTGAAAAAATGTTGTTTACCTCTAAGCCTCCTCCTAAACAAGAGCCGTTGATGGCAGCAACGATGGGCTTAGAAGATTTTTCAATCAGATCAAACATCTTCTGCCCCTCCTGAGACAGTTTGGTGACCTCTTCTGCATTCTTGCAGGCCTGGATCATACTGCAACAGATGTAGATTGAATTAAAAAGAATTCCAGAAAATCCAAGGCATGGCTGTTTTAACCATTCATTCAAATATAAGAAAAGAGGATGAGGATCCATGATACTAATTTGTGTTGTGTCTCAGCTACAAACTTTGAATTAAGAACACACATAAGGCAGAGATAGGCAATCGTCATCGAAATAGTAGAATTATATTGTACAATAAATAACCGAAGTAGTAGCCACATTAATTGACAAAGTTTCCACACACAAAATTTCAAAATTTGATAAGCAAATTTGATATTGAGATTTCTCTTACTTAATATCAGCTCCTGCAATGAAGCATCCCGGCTTTGAGGAGATGAGGACAGCACTTTGAACTGCGTTGTTGGCCCACACTTCAGCCATTACTTCTGCCATCTCATTTTGCATTTGGATTGACAGTGTGTTTACCTGCAAGGTGAAATGGCCATTAGGTTCACATCACATCAGGCATAATTCAGAAGTGAAAACTGCCACATTTATTTTTAATGAGGCTCACACCTTAGAGTTTGGGTCGTTGATCCGTACAACGGCAACGTCGCCCTTCACCTCATAGTTCACATGGGTTCGAGCTAAAAATAAAGAAGGAAGATATTGCACAGTGAGAAACGAATTGTGTCCCTGGACAGGTTGGCCTATTTTTTACCCATATGCTATATAAACGTGAAGTGATTTAGGAATTACCTAGCATGGCAGGAGCTACTGAGAAGGTGCGAAAACTACTGCCTGTAAAAGGGAAGATGACAGCATTATTGCAGTCACATGACGAACATGTTTTAGAAGTCATCCAACACATTGCCTAGCTGCTTTACCTTCACCATGCTTACTAACACATTATATTAAAGCCCTACAAACTGCAACTTAAACACAAGGTCCTTGTACATCATACACATGAAATGTATAGGAGACGTTCACATAATATTGCCATGACCTCAAGCGGTCTCGGCCATGCTGTACAATCCAGTGGAAAATGACCCTTCACCTACATTCTCCGCCTACCATTCAGACAGAAAGAGGCTACAGTGGCCAGCACAATGGCGAATCAACGGCACGAGTCTTCAACTCGCTATCTAAACAGTCTTAATAACAGGGACATGTTACAGTCAAAGGTGGAGGCTAGCAGTCTGATTTAAAACTTTTAATTCTGAACCAGAGACCCCCTGACTTAATTTAAGCGAGTATCCGTAGCAGCCAGCTAGCTAACACAGAGAGACGGCTTACACTTAAGTTTGCTGGCTAAAACAAAAAGTTCACTTTCAAGGAATATTGTGGTTGAACTTTCCTTGCGATATAACGTTACGTTTGTTGAAAAGACAAAACGATCATGTTGCATGAAGCACTGCCACACATTTCTGCATTAACGTCACATTCTTCGGGGCTAACCGCTGACGTTAGTCTAACAAGCTAATTACCCATCAACGGCACTTAAGAAAGCCTGTTTCTTCTGTGTAATTCACGGCGCTGCTTTCTTTAATTTTGCAAAACTACGCGCGTGTGGTTTCTACCTGTGAAGAGAGCGTATCTCCTTGATGTGATTCTGGAAAGAACACCAAGGGCTCGAACACCAGCCATCTTTGGAGCGGAGGTCAGTCAGCAGTGGTGGGTAACGTGAAGCTAGCTAGCTCGCTCGCTGTCAAAGTCCTATCATTGGTACTTGACGAGAAAGCAAGATTGGCGACATTGTGTCATTTCCTGAAAACCGGATCCAATCCAGAAGCTGATTGGCGTTAGTTGAAAATACCCGCAAGCCATTGGCCGACTGAGGAAATCGCCGCTCATTGGACGATAAAGGACTACAAAATGCCTCTTAACGAATCCACTTCCTCTTCCCGCTTCATGTTGACAGCGTGTCGTGGTTTTCTGCCGCGAAAGACCGTCACATCCAGCAAGCAACCACAGTCTAAAGACAAGCAGGGGAACCTCGACTAAGTCCAGGTTTTGAAAGGCGATGGAAGAGCCACCGAAGCCTGGGCCTGTAGACGGCGGCACAACTCGGAAAAGAGAGGACTACCTGGAATGGCCAGAGTACTTTATGGCTGTTGCTTTCCTGTCCGCACAAAGGAGCAAAGACCCAAGCTCACAGGTGGGAGCGTGTATAGTGAACCAGGAGAACAAGATAGTTGGCATTGGTTACAATGGTATGCCCAATGGCTGTGACGATGACCTGCTACCGTGGTCCCGCTCCGCTGCCGACCGGCTTGACACGAAATACCCGTATGTGTGCCATGCAGAGCTGAATGCCATTATGAACAAGAACAGTGCTGATGTGAAAGGCTGCACCATGTATGTGGCCTTGTTCCCCTGCAATGAGTGTGCCAAGCTCATCATCCAGGCTGGTATTAGGGAAGTGGTCTATCTTTCTGATAAGTACCATGGCACGCCGGAAATGACCGCTTCCAGAAAGCTGCTCAGCATGGCAGGCATACAGTACAGACAGTTCACGCCCAAGAGGACCGAGATTGTCATTGATTTCAATTCCATCAACCACCGTGGACTGCTGAACAGCGCGAGCAAGTGAAAGGGCAAACCGCTCTCCTCAGGGAGCTGCTGAATGATGCGGGGAAGCAGAGACAGACGGACGAGATTGAAAGTGACTTTGATGCCTCTTTTCTGTACGTCTTCTTGCCTCCTGTTTTGTCCAAAGGAAAACTCGAGGATAACATCGACTTTGGCTTCTTCGTGATATTTTAATTAACCGGATATGCGAGATAGTTTTAATTTGACACATTGCCCTTTGTGGCAGACTGGCGGGGGTCTTACAATGATGAACCTTTCTCTTGGTCTTTTAAAACTCCCTCTAGGTTAAGGCATAAACAGAGACTCTAAACACGCTTTCTGGAGTGATTGATCTTAAAATCAGCTCAGATGGTAGTCTGCACAGGGGGAAACCTGAAACCTGTGTTTTGAATTGTTCACACACACACCCCAAGCTGTGTGAACATTTAATATTTTACGAGTACACTGTAAAGAATAGCTGGACTTTCTAATCATCCAACCCAGATACAAATTTCATTTTTACTGGGCAGTTTTTTTTTGTTGTTTTTTTTTAAAATGTTGATTGGTTTTATGCAACTGAATCTCATCAGGGTTGCTCTGTACTGTACATCACTCACTTATTGTTAGTTGTCATTTAAAGGTGGGGTAGATGATTCTGGAGAAATCCAATCCCATGATATAGAGCAAAGAGCGACACAGCAAGTAATGTAACTCAAGGTAGGCTGTAGTTTAGCAAACTGTCGCAAAGCTAACAGCCAGAGAGGATGAGACAGTTTCCCAGAGCCAGTACACCAGCTCCAGACAGAGATACTCACAGCTCTCCTGCTACTTCAGCAAACATAACAGCAGCATATTGGCAAAGTAAGCTGAATGTCCGTGGGTAAGTCATTGAACGTTACCCGACACACAAATCGTGGCTGGAATAGTGTGGTGTGGCTCGGTCCGAGCCACTTTGCTTGTTTAGCATTTACAGAGCCAGGGCTGCGCACAAACACTGGATTTTTGTTTTTCCAGCGCACACAGAACGGACAGCTAGACAGACATTCACTGAATTTGACCAAAAGACGTGTATTGGATTAGATTTGCATGCCCCACCTTTGAGTCAGCACAGTATTTTTGCAATTGGGTTCATCAAACCAAAAAATGATCACTCTTAAGCTGTTTTTATTATTTTAGATTTATTTTTATTTTTTTCCATGGTACCAAAAGGCTTTTAAAAACACGTTCCCCACCTTGCCTTTCAAGACTGTCTGCCATTAAGCTGATAACAGTTTATCCTTTTGCTCTGTTGTATTGTCTAACAAGCTTGTTAGGAAAGCATATGGAAGTTAATAATTTGTTCTTAACGTCTCTGTATATTTACTACATGTATGCTTTCACATAGGTGACAGGGAAACACTTCTCAGTTCTGTGCCTTCATCGTTTCTTCAACCATGTCAGTGCAGTTAGTCAATAAATATTTAAGACCACAAAAGAAACACTCGTGGCCACTTCATAGCCAGAAATGAAGCGAACATCTAAACGCTGACGACTAGAAATCCTTTTGTTTAAACTTCACTTTGTCATTGAAACATTTTGTTTAAATATATTTCAAATAAATATTAGCCATTACAAATGTGAGCATAAGGCAGACCTGGAATGTAAAATATTTTTTAGGCTAACTGAAAGCAATAGAAGCAAGCTACCACAAGGCGGAGGCAGGAATCACTTGAAGAGACTTAAAACTAAACCGGCTAAAGTAACTGTTTTCGCTGGTTTTAAGCTTAATGGCCTTTAGCTACAAATGCTGGAAAGAGGTTTATTTTTTCCTTTAACTTTCACACATCTGGCTTTCCATTTAGATTTGTTTATTGGTATTCACAACCATCATAGGCGTAAGGTAGATGCAGCACTGCAATATTTACTCACCCTACTAACCTTCAAGGCAAATACTTTACACACAAATGCAAGTTTGATAAGTTGAAGCCATGCTTTGCATCCTTTTGTAACTATATGGATTCTTACATTAAAACCATCTCATCAAAAACGTACGGTCATATGAAACGTATCAGCTATATATATATTTTTCTATTTCATATTCTTATGATACTCGATTTCATTATGGGTTTACCTCTGGTTGCATCTGTCAATGAATGTTTACTATACATTATGTTCCTGAACAGTTATCAATAAAGAAAGCACAAGGAAAAAAATTATTTTGTTTAGTATATATGATAGGTTTGTATAAAATGTGTTATCTGTTTTAGTTATTCCCACTTCAAGATGTTTCTCACAACTACGGATATGAATTCTCTGCAACTTCCAGTCAATTTCCTTTACATGCAAAATGTAAGTACAGGCAGACTGACGGCCCTGCATTTTCAAAGTTTAAAGATCATTATATCACAAAATCATCCATCTTATTCTAGGTTGGCCTTCACTGGGAGTAAAGAACCAAACTCAAATGATCCTTTTTATACTAAATTGTGACTACATGTGGAATACTTTAGCACACAACCGAAACCTCACTTGTCAGGATTCAGATGTCGATGTGTTGTTAGCAGTTCTGCCAAAGAGGTGTTTCACCTCTAAAGTTCTCAGATGGTTTCGAAAAAGTTGTCCAAGCCCCAAAGAGGTCAAAATGATCCAATCTTTCACAAAAACAGAAAGACATAAGAAAAGGGTGAAAATTAATCCAAATTTGGGTCGCAATTTGTTTTTCCTTTCTTCTTTCCTCTCTCATCAGTCATCTCCCCTCAGATTTTTCTTGTGACCCTTTGGAGGGGTCTGACCCCATTGAGAAACACTTGACTAAACTACCTAACTCTATATAAACTAGTTAAAACTAGCTCGAACTTGAGCAGATACAACAGTAAAATGCTGCTTACACATTGATGCAAATCTAAACATGTAATTATGCAATAATATATCACTCACAGGGACTATTTTGCTGCACAACAACTACTTTATTCTTACATTTAATGTGAGCTGATATTACTTATATACTTTTACTTAACCTAAGGCCCAAAGTCACTGGGATAGGCTCCAGTCACCCGCAACCCCCAACGGGAACAAGCGGTAGAAAATGACTGACTTACTTAAGTAGGACTTTGAATAGGCCTGTAGGACTTTTACTTGTAATGGAGTATTTTCCATTCACTGCGAATTACACACTTATTGTCGCGCGTCCTATACATAAATAAACACAGTCCCCTGAGTGAAAGGTTCCTTCCTATGTCATATATAGAGCACAGCACAAAGGTGACACCCTGTGTACAAATTGGTGAACTACATGGCATTGACCTCGTTTGGGGAAAATGGCTCCAGCACACATTATATTTCGCTGATTAAATGCTGAGTGGCCCCAGAAGTTTACTACAGGTTTTTAGGATGGACAGGGATAATTATAGATTGATGAGAAAGCGCGAGTCCCTTTATTCATGCCCCATTCATCACCAGCAACACTTTGCATTATTTTCCATTCCATAGCAGGTCAAAGCTTATGAGGCTTCCTGTAAAATGATTACATCTCATTGTTGCCTCAAATGAAAACCTAAACTGAAAATGAAAAAAGAAATAAACCAAATCCACTTCAATTTATGATTTAATGATGATCTTAGTCTGGTAGCTTTGATGTTTTTACCTCAACTAACTGGAACTGATTATTTTCGAGACATGCTGTCTGTCTTGCCCAATAATTGATACCACCATCTACCTTTTACGGAAGCTTATTGCTGCCACGCTGGAAAAAGAAAAACTGATCAGTATCACATTATAACGTGAAAAGTTTATTGTTATAACAAGATGTTTTTCATGTAATAACATG
>CM022480.1:8480201-8598990 GCA_011952105.1 Coreoperca whiteheadi
GGGACAGCTCATGTTAGATGTTTCGTAGATAAAGCCAGAGAGGCCAGACTGAGGTGGTTTGGACATGTTCAAAGGAGAGACTTTGAATATATTGGTAGAAGGATGCTGAGGTTGGAGCTGCCAGGCAGGAGGTTTAGAGGAAGACCAAAGAGGAGATTTATGGATGTAGTGAGAGAGGACATGAAGTTAATTGGTGTGAGTGAAGAGGATGCAGAGGACAGGGTTAGATGGAGGCGCATGATTCGCTGTGGCGACCCCTGAAAGGGAACAGCCGAAAGGAAAAGAAGAAGGAAGAAGTGATAAGTTAGTATGTTGTAATAACGTGAAAATATCATGTTATAACATGAAAAACATCTCGTTATAACAATAAAATTTTCACGTTATAACGTGATACTGATCAGTTTTTCTTTTTCCAGCGTGGCAGCAATAAGCTTCGTAGGTTAATGGTCAAGTTGTTCCCTTAAGTAAATAGTGCTAGGTAGAGGAAGTGCTAAGATCCTTTAGTTAATTAATAGTAGCACGTTTAATATTAGTGCTACATTATCGGATTATTATTACTCATGCGGTTCTATATGTAATCAGTCATAACGCGTCACATCGTAGCTATTCTATAAGATGATCATGTTATGTTTGTGAAATTTTCATCTTGAAACTACTAACTATATCTTTTTGCCTTTAAAATGTACTGAAGTATAATCATAGAGTAATATAAAATGGAGGTACACAAGTAAAGCACACGTCCCTCAAACCTGTAGGCTACTTAAATAGGCCACAGTGGCCTACTTGAGGAAAGTACTTCTCCACTACTGTGCTAGCACTAAAACTAATACAACTTTAAAGGTTATTTTATGAAATGAACAAGAACCCACCAAAGCACAATTTTATTCTCTCTATATATTCTGATTTGAATTTGGAAGTATCTTTTTATGGGCAATTGATGTTTAATTGATGATTAATGTTTACATTTCTGACTTTTGACATGAGCATGTACGAGTTACATTTGAAGGCAGCACCAGTCTTTTGAGGAAGGCGGGATCATGTGTCGCGAACGCAAAAACATCCAATCAGCGGTCCGATGTTCACATAGCAACCCCAATCAGCGAACAGGGACTGTCTGGTTGCGAAGGTAGTGGTAGTGGTGGTGTGGTGGAAGAAGCAAGTGTTTCCTTTGGGGTTGCTTGCTGCTGCGTATAGTGGCAACATTCTGCCTATATATCGGTTAAGTTTGGCGCCTATCTATCAGGCGTTTAATTATCTTGCATAATAACTGAGTTTCTGCATGTTAATGCTGCAGATTACCCTTGCGAGGTGAACGTAACGTTGTCTGAAAAGCATCTTAGAACATAATTGGAATACGAAATTACGATGCCATCCCCGATGGAGGGATCTTCCAGAGAAGGTGACCTCTTTACTGTGAAACATGAGCTGAAGAATGGTAAGTTAGCTGTAAGGGGTTTAAACTTTGAATGCAGTCTGTTTTATTTGTCATTTATGTTTAGGAGACACGTGCCCTGGAGAAACGTTAGCTGGCTAGCTTGGAAGAATCAACTGTCACTGTCAGTGGGCATTTGTAGCGAGCCCTAACATCAACGTTAACGTTACTCAAGTCCAAAAATGGCAGAGGAAGGCTAACGTTCACCGACTGTCCTTCTTAACGTTACCTGTAAGGCTAAGTTACTGCTAACTCACGCAAACTAACGTTACCTAACGTTAACCATTTTACTAACGTTAGCTGACTGCTACTTAATAACCGTGTTCAACCCAGATAATTGTTAACGTGTAACGTTAAGTAGGCTAAAGACGACCATCGCCAGAGATTTTCAGCAAGTTTACGCCATTGCCCACGCCTTAACTTAACGTTAATTACTAAATGAGTTGCTTTTCCTGTTATGGCCAGGATTCGTTTGCTAACTTCTCCTTAGCCAACGCAGAGCAGACACAGCTGCAGTGCTGTCAACACAAGAGCGAGCGTTAGCTTGGCTTCATGCTGCACATTGTAACGTTACAGGGGTGGAACACCAACGTTAGGCGCTGTTTGTTTGTGTGCCAGTGGTAGACAGGTAAGCTAGCCCCGGTAACGCAGCACATGTTCAACATCATCCTCAAGGTAAAGCCGTGACGTGTGTGCTGAATCCTACTGGCTTTTGTTTTTGTTGGAACAATTTTATTTTACTGAATGCTAGTACAATGTGAGGTGACGTTAGTGTTTACATGCACCAGCAGCACCTCAGATACAGTTCTATTTACTGTTACAATTTCAAAATATTTATGATTGAGACTCGTGGCGGTGGCTGTTTTGGGTGGAGTGGCAAGTCTACTGACTCAATGCAGAGGGCTGCTGAATGAAGTTCGACACTGCCTCAGCTTCAACTGGTTTCTAATGGCACAGTGCTGTTCAGGCTGCACCCCCATTTACTGCCCTGCCCTAAATATGCAGTCAGTCTAGTTGTCACTGGCACTGGGGTTTCTTTTTTTTGGTATTACATTTTACACAGCATTTTAGCCGCTGTATCAACTTAACCCTACTTTGGACCCTTGACTCACTGGAGACATCTTAGTCATGGTCGTGTTGATGCTCTACACAATCAAAACAAAGAATATTCACCTTTCCCAATGACCAACGGTTTGTTGAAATGTACTTGTAATTAGTTGTTGGGTTTTTAAGTTGGATCCTTCAGGAAACCAACCAGACTACACAGTTTAAGGCAATCTTTTTATTTCGAGGAACATCAGCAATTCCCTCTGACGAGACTGAAGATGTTCCTCTTCCCCAGCAGTAAGGCATCATCTGGCTGGACACCTCTGTCAGTCTATTAATAAACACTAACATCAAACTTGGCCTTGCTTGGGTGAGCTTGACAAGGGTGTTATGCAACCTGAACCTCTGACCTCAAATTTGAAGGACAGTGTTGTTGTTTTGAAATGACACACCATGCACTCGAAGTGCCTAATAGTTGCTGCGTTTCTTCTTCTTCTCGTGAGTAACAGGAGATGCAGCAGAAAAGATTAAATCAGCCGTTTTAATTGCTCAGTAGCCTATTTTCAGGGTGTGTGACAGAAGGAATGTGTTCACTACAATGGACATGCATGTCTAAGAGCTTGCTATGCTCAGGCAGCTGTACTGGGACACTGGGATTTAAAGTCACTGACAGTGTGTGCTGAATTCATTGAAGATCTTTGATGGAAAATAATGACCTTTTTCTGGTTAATGTAGCAAGATTACTTGCATTTGCATGGAAGATTCTTATATTGTTGCATATTTGAGAGAGAGTTAAGAAGTGTAAGTCTTTTTTTTTTTTAGCACAGGACTTGTTTGCTTTAGATCTTTGTTTACATGAAGGATGTTTACTGATTATGCGTGTGTTATGTTTGCAGTATTTGCACATTTTTATAATTAACAAATTCACAGTTGTAAGATGCCCTGTTCTACCAGTCTGCTGCTGTTGGCTCTGCTTTCATTTAACCACCACACAGACTTTCCTAACGGGGTCCAGTGTTACGTGCTGATCCTCCAGTTTAAAGCCCACTTCTTCAACCTTTTTCGACTTCATTGGCCTCAAAGCATCATGGCTGAGAGGCTCCTTGTATCAAAATGAAATGTATTTATACATTACTTATAACTTGGGCACCAGGTACAAATGAAAAAGTATAGAGGACTGTAAAGTACCTTCTGGTGTCCATGCAAGGTCTCCAGCTTTTGGCAGCAATGGCTAAAAACAGCTGATCAGTTTCAAATGTATTTACAACTTTGCTGTATTAACAGTATTGAATAGACAATGAGAATTTCTTCACTTTGATTAGAGGCTGGTAATGTTATTGTTGAAATGTCAGCCTATTAGCTTGCTGGTTAACTAAGCATCTTTTCACCTTTTTAGAAGCAGAAACATCTACACTTTAGAGAAGGACCGGGATTAAAGGTGGTCCAAAATCTTCTAGTACATTCTTAATTGAACCATCAGAACCTTCCCTTTTATATTTCAATCTACCACAACATGTTCATATCTTTAATGGTTTTAATACACAGTATTTTGCCATTAGTAGTGAATGCCTTGTAGATCATGCTAATTTTCATGAGTCGTCTCATGTGGCACCAATCATGGTAGATGGGACATTTATAGCTCTACTGCAAACAGCAATTGCAGTTGCAAACACTAGGGCTGTCAGTGCAGTGAGTATAAACATACATTTTCCCATGTTCCTGATAAGCCTTAGGTGGTCAACCAGTAGAAAATTACCTAATGTGTAAAATAGTCTTTCTTTTGTTTTTTAAGGTCTAGCTACTCATTGGTATTGTGAAAATATACTTTCACACATCATTTACTAAGAGTGAACGACCCTTAAGGGAATACATGTACTCTCCAGTAAGATGCTGTTTTGTGATGTTTATTTATTTTTCTTTAGTGTTCTATCTTTCAAGTCACATTTGTTTTGTTTTATGAATTGAGTGGTTTACCTGATTCTCTTTTAATATTTTACTTCAGCCAACCTGACTGGCCATGTAGAGAGGGTGGGCATTGAAAACTTCGAGCTATTAAAGGTGCTGGGCACTGGAGGTGAGTAAGACTTTTAACTTTAGTCTCTCTGTGTTGAACAGAACATGACATTTAGATGATAATTTGCATGCCAGTCTGGCATCATATATTGTGTGTTTTTGGAATGATAAGCATGCCATTTCTGTCATTTCTGTTTACGCCTTTGCTCTGCATTGAACTTTACCCTCTGTCTTTGTTTATTTTTACCACCAGCATATGGCAAGGTGTTCCTGGTGAGGAAAGTGAGTGGTCATGATGCCGGGAAGCTGTATGCCATGAAGGTTTTGAAGAAGGCCACTATTGTACAAAAGGCAAAGACTGCTGAGCACACACGGACGGAGCGGCAGGTGCTGGAGCACATCCGCCAGTCTCCGTTTCTTGTCACACTTCACTATGCCTTCCAGACGGATACCAAGCTGCACCTCATTCTGGGTTAGGGTATTTTATATGAAACTGTCTTTCATGTGCTGCCTCTTCTGTGTAATGTTTATACAAGCAAAAGAAAAGGTTAATGATTTTATTTAACCCAGGGAAAGAATTAGTATAAACAGAAATTTTAAAGAAGTATTTGCCCTTCCCTGTAGAAAAACTAACAAACTTATATTATATTGATATCTTCCATTGTAGATTATGTAAATGGTGGGGAGCTCTTCACACATTTGGTACAAAGGGTGCGATTTAAGGAGCAAGAAGTAGCCTTGTACAGTGGAGAGATTGTGTTGGCATTAGAACATCTACACAAGGTAAACCCCAGATTCAAGACACTATCAAGGCCTCTTGTCTGTTCAGAAGTTATCTATTCCTGGTTACATGCTTCAGGTTTCACTTGCCCCTCTGCCATTTTCTTTTTGCAGCTTGGGATTGTCTATCGGGACCTGAAACTTGAGAATATTCTACTGGATTCGAGTGGTCATATAGTTCTCACAGACTTTGGCCTCAGTAAAGAATTTGATCAGGTACAGTATATCTCAACAATATGTGTTACAACCTCTCAATCCTTCAACACCTCAGGAGTGTAAAAGGGGATGGAAGTGTAATTTTAAATGTATAATCAAAATTGACTTATCTGTCTGTTCTCATAATAGGTTTATAAGGAACCAAAAATGGCATTTTACTTTTTCCTTAAATGCCCTCCAAAACTATTTTCTGTAGTAGCTTTTTTTTCCTGTTAGCAATGGGGTCCTACTTGAACACACTATTATACATAGTTGAGATATTATGTCAGGTTAGCTTAGTTTTTGAGTGTTAAACTCCAAATAATAAATAATGCCTAGAGATCTTTTATGAACTTTAATCTCATAGAGAAATATTTAAGGGTCCAGCGTGTAACATTTAGGGAGGCGCTATTGGCAAAATTGGAATATAACATTTATAAGTATATTTTCATTAGGGTATAATCACCTGAAAATAAGAATTGTTGCGTTGTCATTACCTTAGAATAAGCCATTTCTAACTACAGAGGGAGCGGGTCCCGTTCCACGGAAGCCCCAATGTTGCACCACCACGTTTCTACAGTAGCCCAGAACAGACAAACCAAACACCAGATTGGGCCTTTTGCATTTTTCACGAGTTTCACAGCCACAGTTTCTCCTACACGCTTGGAAGAGGAGGGTGAGACGAGCGATATTCAAATGGTTGCAAACTGCAATTTCACTGCTAGATGCCACTAAATCCTTCGTACTGGACCTTTTAAGATTTGAAACAAAGTTTTTCAGGGGCTTTAATCTTGAACTGACTCTTGACTACATCCTCTGTATTTTGTGATTCTAAAACGTGTCGACGCATTTGTGCGTTTATTAAAACAGATGGAAAGAGCATTTTCTGTCTGTGGCACCATTGAATATATGGCTCCAGAAATTGTGGAAGGCGGAGAGTCTGGACATGATAAGGTATTTGTAGCTTTATGTTGTTTTCTTTTCGATCAAATCAAGCAGCCCAAGCTGTCCTCTTTGTATTCCTGAATGTGTGTGCTCTGCTGTGAGATTTTCCTTTAGTCTTTTATGCCAAAGTCATGGGTGGATGCTTTCATGCATTCCAGGCGGTGGACTGGTGGAGCCTCGGCGTGTTGATGTACGAGCTTTTGACTGGCGGCTCACCCTTCACCGTGGATGGAGATGAGAACTCACACACGGACATTGCTAAGTATGGATTCTTCCTGATCATCAGCCACAGTTTTCAGCTATCCTTCAGTTATAATCACTCTCTACTAGGGCTGCAGCTGTACAGCTTTATTAAAGAGCAATAATAAATATGCAAAAGAGAAAAAAAGACATGTCTCTTAAAATGAACAATTACTTGATTTAATTTTTAGAAATATCTACGTTGTTATTGCTTAAATTTCATGCAATAATATTACTTGTCAAAACTAAACCCATTTAGTGCATTTAAGTGCCATATTACATTCTGGGTTTTAAAGAAAACATGTTCTGAAATGCAAAAACAAACATTTTTTGCTTTTAAAAAAAGAAGTGTGTGTGTGTGTGTATATATATATTATATATGCTTAACTTTCAGAACTACAAGTTTCAGCCTAACTACAGCTCATAAGCCTTTACTGTCCTCTTTGTGGCATCTGTAGGAGGCAAAAACGAGTGGACAGGAACTGTGATTGTCAGAATAATAACATGAACGAAGCTCAGGTTTCACAAATTGACTGCAGCATTTTATTTTCTGTGGTTATTTTCTTGAGCAAAACCTAGGTAAAATATCGTAACTAGCCATTAAATATAGCCGTAATTAACCTACATGGCCTACATTCTTTACTAGCCTTCATATATGTTGTGTCGAGTCTGCTGTGTGGACTGGATGCTTTCTGCTGAGATGCTGAAGCATAGACGTTGTGCTATTGTGGTCGGCTAGTTAGTTTTGTATGAGACACTGTACAGTGTTTTCGTGGACACTTTCTTTTGCTTTCTCTGGCCTGTTTCATATCTGCGCCCTTCACTATTTTCTCTCTCTTCCTCCTTTTTGTAATCAGTGCTGTCAAATCACACCAAAGACGCTCTGAATTGTCTCTGATCTCACACACAGCGTAACAGTAATAATCATCCGTGCAAACACAGTGCGCCTTATGTATTTATATAGATTAATGCAAATAATTTGCATCTATGATTTACGAGTTACTCGAGGAATCGTTCAGCCCGAATCTTTACAACACTGACCATATCTGTCTCACACATCACAGGAGGATTTCCAAAAAGGATCCTCCTTTCCCCAAAGATATGGGACCACTGGCCAAAGACCTCATCCAACGGCTCCTCATCAAAGATCCAAAGAAGAGACTGGGCTCGGGTCCTAATGGAGCAGAGAATGTAAAAAAACACCCATTTTACCAGGTGGATCTCATTGCTTGTCTTGAACATTTTACAATATTTAGAAAAGGCTGCTTTGAGTGAGTAGCATTTAAGAAAACTGATTGTTTGTATAAGCCATGTTAATACGGATGTGGGCACACCATAAGTTTCTTCTTTTTTTAAACTCTAGAAAATTAACTGGGAGGACTTGGCAGCTAAGAAGGTCCCTGCTCCATTCAAGCCAGTGATTCGGGATGAGCTGGATGTCAGCAACTTTGCAGAAGAGTTCACAGAGATGGACCCCACCTACTCTCCTGCAGCTCTGCCTCAGAACTGTGACCGGATCTTCCAGGTGGGAGGGTGTTAAGGGATGAAATAGCCAGACTATTTTTTGTTGTGACTCATAGTTTTGTTGTTTACAGACGGGAACCTTCCTTTGTGCTCCTTGCAGGTCATTGCACAGGACAACGTCTATATTTGCATCTGCTTTGTTCTGATGTTTGTCTGTGCTTTGGTTGCAGGCAGTGTGAAATGTTGACACGGATGAAAAATTTCATTATACATTATCCACTTTTTTGTCTGTGACTATATTTGACATACTCCACAGCAATTGAAGTAATCAAGTGAAGTTTTGAATGTCCTCAAAAGGTTGCTGTAAGTCAACATGAGTCTGTCTGTGTGCACTGGTATTCAAATTGACTAAAGGGTCTTTTATTGAAGTAATTGCTGCCATATGCAGCTCTTATTGAAGTAACAGATGTGAATGACTATTTTTGATGTAGCTTTGAACCATAATATGGCCCACAACTCTGTGCCAGCTGATGGCTGTCTGATGTATTGCATGAAATTTCAACTCTGATTGCCTTCTGGATCCTTGAGCTCGGTAGATCAATAGATCCATTAACAGGCTTCTCTCATGGAATAAAAGGTTACACTTTGAGAGCATCACCACGTCTGTCTCGGTTACGCCTTCAGTCTTTGATTGCCAACTTCATCTTGGCTTTTTTCACTCTCAGCTGCCATTCACATAGTCTGAAATTTTGTGGTCTTTATAATTTGCAAGACTAGCAATCTCTGAGATAACGACAGCAATCCCAATTTTAAACCGTGCACTTGCTCCCCCGCGGTGCCTCACAAAACAAAATTAAAATTGCATTAAGAGCGCCAAGATGTAATTTCACAGCAGAGCAATCAAATATTCAAGCCCAGCAATTTAGGGCATCTCATTCATTCAACATCCATCCTTCCGTCCATCCATGGCTGTCGCTACATACCACACAGCTGTGTGTGTGTCGATGAAAAAGGGAAAGGGAGATTAATGCCAGCTCAAAGCTTTGGGCTCCCCACAGCTGGAATTAAGCAGGCAGTGCTCCACAATGACAGGTCTAACAATAGGAACAGCTGGACAGACACTGTCACTCACAAATGAACAGAGTTGGGTTTATTGTGGAGCTGACAGGCTGGTGAGATGAAGAAAAATGCACAACATTTTTAAGTTTTATAGTAAATATGGAAGTGTCTATAAATGTCTTAAAATATAAAATAATGTCTAATCAGGGTTTTAATGCTGCAGTCTTTTCTGATGCTGTGAACTGCAGCAATACATGTTCATTTTCCCTCTGTCCATATAGTCCAAACCTCACTTTTAAGTCTTTTTAAAATGTAAACACCTAGAGTTCACGTGTCTCTGTGCGCAGGGCTACTCTTTCATGGCCCCCTCCATCCTGTTTAAAAGGAATGTGGTGATGGATGACCACATCCAGCTGTGTGGAGGCTCCGAGAGGCCAGGCTCTGCTGCGGTGGCCCGCAGCGCCATGATGAAGGTAAGATGAATGTGTTTGGATCCCCCTGTACAAACACACTTAAGCTAATGGCTGCTGTCACAGACAGATGAGATTTTTCCTTCCTCTCCATTCCACCAGAACTTTTGTTCTTCTGTACTTGTTTTACTGCATATAGATTCAGTTTTCAGGCATGAGCCTGTTTATTTAATGATGTTTGTTCATGAATGCACTTGTGTATCTGTGCAACAAAGTCCTTTTGAGAAGGTAGCAGTGCATTGCCTTTAGTGCGTTCATTGGGTTTCGAGCTTTCTCATCGACATCCTGGTTACCTGCTGGTGTAGAGATTTTGGTGTTGATTTAACTGATATGAAATTGAGCACTCTCACAAACATTTAATCAGCATTTTGGCTTGCATGTAACTTGGGTCATAGCCTACTTATATCCTTTATTGCTTACGTACTTTAGAAAGGGGAAGTTTTAGCTGGCAACAATGTGCTCCAAATATGCACAGTTTCCAATAAAGCCTCAGGTCACTGTGTGTTACAGGTTTTATGCTATTTTCTGTCACAAACAGTCTTGTAGTGATCTTCGATATCTTGATTCCGATCTGGAAAATCTAGATTTTCCACCACTTGTGTGTCTATGTACATTTGCCATTTTCCTGGTTCTCTTTTTGTATACGAATTAATTTTGTCAATATTGCACAACAAGAAGTACTGGGTTCCTCATAAAATGGTTTAAATGGACTACTGCAGATCACTTTGTAGTGATATACTTAGTAAAGCAAAAACATTTTATAATCACAAAACAGCAACAAGTTTGAATTTTATGATCACATAGAATAACCAATAAATAAAAAAAGACACATGCTTGGGGAAAGGGTGAAAAGAAAAAGAAAGAAAACAGGGTGAGATGGGCTGGAGGTTTCAGGCTGTTGTCACTGGTTATTGAATTTGGTTGCATGTTTAATATAAATTCTGTATATAGGACCTCTAGATTAGACTTAAATTTGAGAAGACATAGAAGACAGTTTATTCTTGACTTGCATGAATTGTGGGGTTTGTGTGGAGAAAAAGAAACACTATGGAATGTAAAGAAAAGTGTACCAAAGACATGATCTGTGTAATGTAAGCCAAGTAGCAGAAATTACAGTATTCTCTGTAGAAAAGATAAAAGCAGCCATAGAGATCCTTTTCAATTTAATGGCAAATTAATGTGATCTGCACATGATCACCAGAAATAAAGGTGTGCAAAATCTTACTTATAGTAATCAACATATAGTACACCATAGAATTTTGTGTAATATAATTGCATATTAAAATAATTTTATACATTTTATTTACCCTCATTTTATGACCATTTTACTGAAGACATGGCAAAATTGAGTTCATTCTTTAATTGAGGTGACTTGTAATTATTGGACACTTTGGTCAAATATACATTTTAACTGAGAGGCATCACCAAACTACTTGTTTTGGTCCCCTGTGCCCTGCAGGACTCACCTTTCTATATGAGTTATGAGATGGACCTGAGGGACAGTGTTCTGGGAGAGGGTAGCTTCTCCATCTGCAGACGGTGCACACACAAGAAGACTGGACAGAAATACGCAGTCAAGATTGTCAGCAAGAGGTAGAAGCCTGTTTGCTCAGATGTTTGTCAACCCAGATGCTTTTGGCTGTGTGATGTTTATAGTTTGACTGGATAAATCAGTCGGCCATGCAACTCCTCTCCCTGGCAGAAATTGGACCGCTGTTAACAACTCTAAACAACAATCTTACAAAAAACCTAAAGTTGGAAATGTTCTGTTAAACTAATGAATGCAAAATAATGTCATAAGTTGACTCGATAATTTCTCAGATTTTATTTGCCTTATCACTCTGTGTAAGTTTGCCAGATGTGGGCTAAATAAATGTAAATACATCTCTGCTCACAAACGTGGTTGTTTTCACTAGCAACTTCTACAAAATAAGTTTTGATCATGTGTGTTGACTGCAGCCCTACACTACACTCCTCCACTGACAGTGTGGCACCAATTATTATTATGGCTCTAATAAGAGGAGGAAATCCTCCGGACACAAACATGTTCCTGAAATCCAGATAGGCATGTTCAGGAAGTAAAACACACTTTGCTCACAGCACCACGTTGTTTTCTAACCGTGCATAAGGTGGAAATTTTCAGGTTAAAAAAAAAAAGTGAAGTTGCAGAGCAAACCTGCACTTAAAAATTGATAGAAATGCCTCTGAATTAAAAATGCGAGAATTTAACCTTGTAGTGATTTGTGGGAAATAACCAAGCAGAAGAAAATACCAACCCCACACAACCAACTGCCAAAAAAATGATATTGTACAAATGTCATACAAAAAGTAGAAAGTCAATGGGTGCTAGTTGCCTTGGCTGGAGACATTCTGTCTTCTTTTCTAAAACCTGCATTTGCTTCTCTCTGTACATTATACTGACTGTTTATTTGCTAATATGTGATGCACAGGCACGTCGGCATAACTCAATAATATTGCCCAGTTTAGACCAAAATGGCAATTGAAAACCTGCTATAGGATACTGAAACTGCCTTTTTGTGTATTTATGTTGTATTTTGTGACAGTTATCTGGCTTCCTGCTTGTATTTGCTGTAGGATGGAGGCTCAGACTCAGCGGGAAATAGCAGCCTTGAAGCTCTGTGATGGCCACCCTAACATTGTCAAGTTACATGAAATTTACCACGACCAGGTAAGGTTGATCTCTGCGGTTACATTTGCCATCGTAAATTCTGTTTTGCATTGCTCTCTGTGGAGCCTGCAACCTTATTAAGTCCTGGAACTGGAACAAGGTAGATTAATGGGGAAGCTTGAATCCCTAGAGGTCTTTGTCTATCTCTTCATGTATTGTCCCATAAACATCTCCTCGTGTGCTCAATACTTCACACCAAACGTATTTTTAAACTGCAGCTGCACAAACAACCATTTCGTACCACTGAATAGAAACAACCTAGATTTACTTGTGTTGCTAATCGAGCCTCACACGCAAACCAAACTTAGTTTGCATGTGTTACATCTGAAGCTTACCTCGGTTATTGGGAAGGTATGTCTGTGTGGCTGACTGTGTACAGTTTCATTAGCCCCTGGTCCTTTAAGCCCAGGAGCACCACTTTAGTCCTGATGAGCTCAGTGGGGTTATTACTGTACCTCTGAGGCTTGTGACCCAGATCAAAGCAGCGCTTCATTGCCTCGCCTCAACCGAGTCCTGCCTTTGTTCCCCAGACCCAGCACTAATGAGAAACTCTACTCCGCTGCCCAAACACATTATTCCCTTCCCACTTTGTTTGGCCCCTTTCACTTTTACTCAACACCATCATGGTTTGATCTTACGATCATGGAATCAAGGATGGGCTGTTTTTACCATATTTATTATGCAGTAAAAAACATTTTCCCCACCATTTCATAAGTTACCATTTAGCTGTTTTCTACTAGCAGTTCTAGCTGTGAAAGCAAGATTTATTCTACATTAGAAAACTGACTTTCCAATATTTGTTTAATTGCAAAACCTATAGGAATGTTTGCACCTACTGTATTGTTTCAGAGCATGTCAAAGATTAAAGGTTGCAAATGGGTGTAACAGAGGTTCGTGAGAAATGTAAATATATTCTGTGTGTGTGTTTTGCTGTAGCTCCACACCTACGTGGTTCTGGAGCTGCTTGGTGGAGGGGAGCTGCTGGAGAGGATCCGCAGAAAGCAACATTTTAGCGAAACAGAGGCCAGCCTCATCATGCGAAAACTGGTGTCGGCCGTCAGTCACATGCATGACGTAGGAGTGGTGCACAGGGACCTTAAACCGGAGGTATTGGGACAAACGTTGAGCAGGACTACTGCTAGAAATTCTTTTCTGTCTGAGCGCAGTTTGGGTCTTTGTGATGAATACAGACACACTGGATCATAAGCTTTTAAAACAGAATTACTGTGTTTTTCTGAACTTTGTATGATCGGTCGTATTGCCATTCTGACTGCAATCTTCTACAAAGCAAGAGTAAAATTGTTTCACCCTAACATGGGTCAAAAGCACCTGGTCAGACACGTCTTGATAGCAAGCTCTTGAGTGGACCAGTTTTGCAGAGCAGAAAGAAATGATTGCTGTCCGTGTCTCCAATTGCTTCGTAGAACCTGCTCTTCACAGACGAGAGCGAGAACTCCGAGATAAAAATCATAGACTTTGGCTTTGCTCGCCTCAAACCACCAGACAATCAGCTACTGAAGACTCCCTGCTTCACCCTGCAGTATGCAGCGCCGGAGATTCTCAAATATGACGGCTACGATGAGTCCTGTGACCTGTGGAGTCTGGGGGTCATTCTGGTGAGTGCGTGTGGGGCGGCAGAGCCGTGCTCAGGTTAAAACAAAATACTGGTAGTTGGACTGATGGAGAATCATTCATCATTCAACTCAACATTATCTTGAGGGGAAAGAAACATATCAGTAGCCCGTTATCTCAGCGCTTCCACAAGTATTTTATTTTACAGAAATTTTAACAGAAATCGTAAACATAACAGGAAAGAAAACTAAAATTAGTGTTTATCTTTCTTTTTTCAAAGAAAATAATATAACATCCAACGTAGTGCTGAAACAAGTGGTCGTTGAATTGTATAGTTATCGAGTTCAAATCAATCTTTGAACATTTTGATAACTAATTAAGTTATCAAGTGAAGAAAATACAAACAATTGCTGCCTGCAGCTTTTAAAATGTCAATATTTGTTGGAAAAGTTTTGAGTTTTTTGACTATTTATCGAATTGAGTAAGCAATTTTAGAGCATTCCTTTGGGATATGCTAATTTTTTAACTGACTTAATGATTACTCACTACTTTAATCAATAAAGAAAATATTCATTAGTGGCAGCATTAATCCAAATGATGGTTAATGGGCACTGCTCTTGGTCCACTTGATAAACGTATCACCATCCGCAAACATTTATTGTATGCAGGGAGAATGGGATTTAACTTTAAATCCCAGAGTGTTTTCATAATTTAGAATTCATAATATAAATAATAATGATTTATAACTCGCTCTCTCCGTCACATGGTAAGAACAGTCTGTCTGTCTCAAAAAGAAAGTACTTTATACATCAAGTTAAAAGTCTTAACAAGTATAGGCCTACTTTCTACAATGTTCCAGGAAAGTGACCTGATAATATACATTAATAATGTATAAATAATTTTTCAAAATCCACAGCTCCAAGCTCCACTTTAAAGTTGTTTTTCATAATGCTGTTACCTAAAGCATTTCTAAAACCAAATTAATGGTTGATCGTGAGTGCCATACAGTGTTGATTTGTTGATGTTATCCAGTTTATGGATTAAACATTTTCTGCAGGCCATTCTGATTAAGCAATAAGCTGTTATTTTATCTGATTTAGGCTGTGTGTGTGTGTGTGTGTGTGTGTGTGTGTGTGTGTGTGTGTGTGTGTCGGGGTGCTTTTGCGTGTCTATGCACACATGTATGTATGCATGCTTGCGTGTGCATGTTCTGTTTAATCTGTTTTGCATGAAACTCATCTTCCTCTCCTGTTCAGCGCTATAACCCTCAGCATCCTGTGGTGAGCTGACACAGTTTAAACGCACACCACGGAGTGAAGAGCAACCAGCCCGCCTCTCAGAGCTGGTTAAGGCTGTGATGTAGCTTCTCGGTAGCGGAAATGTCATCCTAATTCAACCTTTTTCTGTGTAGAGGAGGAATATTAAAAGGAGAGGTAGAGAGGAGAAGGAGAGGGCACACAAGGGGGGTGGGGGGGGCAGAGCGCTGAGAGAGATTTCTGTACTTGGCCAGTCATCCGTACAGAGTCTGGGCTCTCTGTGCAAGTGTTTTTTCACACCGCCGCCCCCTGGGGGGATATGGGAGTAGTGTGCCTCATGGAGCTTTGATGAAATGGCTACTGACAAGCTGTGTGCACAATGCCCTGGAAGCAAAGTGATCCAACACAGAGAGGGAGGGAGAGATCAGGGCACGACAGATCCTCCACTGCCAAAAGGGCTGTTCCCAACTATTGTCATTTTAATGAGAAATCTGGGGGCAGATGTAAGCAGGCCAAGGTGAGCGTGTCCTGTTCATTTAGCTGAGCACATACTCCTCTTCTGTTTAGTGATGGTTCAACCACGGTCATCAACATGCAGCATAACAATGGCAAAATGTGGATGGTCGTGATCGGTTAAGAGCTCTTCTAAAGTATGTTGTTATTTTAGTAGCAGATGTGTTTTAACACTAATGGCTAGTTACTTTCCCAGCTCATTGTAGGCAACATGAGTAACAAAAACAAGCATGTAGCATTTCCTGTGCCACACTGTCTGTACAAAATGTTTAGATTTGCTTTACAGTGTAGATATTTAAGCCTGGAAACTGTATTCATGGTGTTTTGACAGCAGATTGTGTGTTTTCCCTCTGATTGCAGTACACCATGCTGTCTGGCCAGGTACCTTTTCAGTGTCAGGAGAAGAGCCTGACCCACACCAGTGCTGAGGAAATCATGAAGAAAATCAAACAAGGAGACTTTTCTTTTGAAGGCGAGGCCTGGAGAAATGTGTCCGAGCAGGCCAAGGACCTTATACAAGGTGAAATGGTGGCTTCTTGTTTTTCTTAAACCTTGCTATAATTTTGGGTTTTTTTCACAAGATGAGAGATGTTATGTCACCTTGAGACTGTGGTTTAGAGTACATTTTTAGTCTATTAGTGACAATAAAATTTTTGATTTTAGAGGAAATTGTTTCACTATAGTGTGTATCTAATTTGCTAAATAGGCAAAAATATAGTAATTGCAACAAATTACCAGAAGACAATTGTGTCATTCCCTCTCCCATATTTAGACCATACAAATAACAGGTGTAATCACACTTGTAACTAAGAGTAAGATTATAAGTGTGACGTACTTATGAAAAATTACAATTTGGTGTTTTCCAGCTAATTTTAATTTAAAATACAGGCCTCTTTTACTCCAATTTTCAATGTGAACTGATGTGACTGACACAAACAGAGAGACAGAGACTCATGTCATCATCTCCAATTTCTTTCTTTATCTGTTCTTGAATGTGCTGTAGTGACGGAGAGCCTGCTGTACCCAGCGTGCCGTTCAGCATTCTAACAGTTAATTTGGGTCCCCAATGTGTTACGCTACACAGCGTGTACCTGTGACGGTAGTAATGCAGTACTAATAAATATGTCCTGTAGATCTCAAGAGCTCACACTCAACACTGCACTTCCTTGGGTCCTCAGAAAAACACCACAATTGTTATGTATTTTTGTATTTATGTATGTATGTATTTAATAGAGTGGGTGCACCTCTAACTCACCGAGCCACCTGAGGAGAAAAGCACTGTAGCTCGCCTCTTCAGTGGCGTCTTAATAAGGTCGCCAAAGGTAGTTATCTGTGTCTTGTCCCTGCAGAGCTGCTGACGGTGGACCCAAACAAGAGGATTAAGATGTGCGGCCTACGTCACAATGCCTGGCTCCAGGACGACAGCCAGCTGTCCTCCAACCCACTCATGACCCCGGACGTTCTTGGCTCCTCCACTGCCTCCGTCCACACTTACGTCAAGGCTACCTTTAATGTACGAAATGACCAGAAGTGCATGCTTGTTTTAGATTAGTCAGGAATTCCCAACCATTGGTCTTCCTGTTGTAAATTTTGGGTTGTATTGAGCAATGGCTGTTCACGCTGCCAACCTGTTGCAGTGCATGGACTGTACAGAAGCTACTCTTAAACCAATACCGATTGACCCATAAGCCAAAATACAGACATTAGCATTATTTTCTGTTTATTATGAGTTTAACTGTCCAAAGTACTTTTGAAATCATCAGTCAATTAATCAATCAGGCGATCAACAGACAATCTATATTTAAAAAAATCTCTTTTTATGATCAATTAATCCTTTAGGTAATTTTTCAAGCAAAAATATCAGATGTTTCCAATTATCTATCTAAAGATATCATCTAGGGCTTTGAGAAATGATTAACTATGTTTCATTATTTTAAAGATCTCACAGAGAAAATATCGGCAGATAAATCGATAATGGAAATAATCAGTTGCGGCGCTAGTCCAAAAAATGTGGTAAATCTGTATTTTATGCATGAAAAATGTATTTTCATTGGAAAAAACACAATTCACGCAAGTAGTCCAACACAGTGCAAAAAAGATGGAGAAAATGCAGGGATGCATTGATCCAATACACCGTATCGGTATCACAACGAGCTAGATCAGTACATCCCTTGGAAAATGAATAATTCACAGAAACCTTGATAACTGGTTCACCAATCCCCCCTTTTTTTTTTTTGTTTCAGGCATTTAACAAATGTAAGCGGGAAGGTTTCCGCCTGCAGACGGTGGACAAGGCGCCACTAGCCAAGAGGAGGAAGATGAAGAAGACAAGTACCAGCACAGAGACCCGCAGCAGTTCCAGTGAGAGCACACATTCCTCGTCCTCATCCTCTCAGTCTCAGGAGAAGACTTTTCCAGGGGGCGACACCAACCCACAGCCCTCCGAAAGTACACCTGTCAACACATCTGTGACCCTGGCAAAGGACTCGGAGCACCAACCAGCGCATCCTGCCTTTCACTTCTCAGAAGAACAGTGAGACAGCGAAAGGAAAACGAAGATTCACGCAGTTTCATGAACTGTAGGATGACTTGGACCAGTGTAGAGACAACTCTCTTCTCTTTTTCTCTGTCCCTGGTAGCTCTTTGCCTCTGGCTCAATTGCATGGACGTTCACACATCTCCAAAACCAAGCATGCAGCAGGAGCAGCAACTGTCACCTCAGTACCAATCAATCAATCAATCAATCAATCAATCAATCAATCAGTCATCACTAGCAATAGCCTATCCTTTTTCTTTCTCTCTCACTTTCACACACAGACTGTATCAATCAGGGACTGGACCAGGAAGAAGTTGTCACCATTGTCCAAAATGAAAAGGGCTGCCCTACTGCCCCAGGTCCAGGCAGACAATGGAGAGACATCTTTAGTCTCGTCATCAAACAGCTCACTCTTTCCGCTCCATTTACCTGTCTTTGTCGATGCCTCCAGAGGTTTTAAAAGGGAAAGTCACAGTGTTTACGCCATGGATGATTTGTATTTTTATGTCAAAGGGAGAGAAGAAAAGCAACGTGCTTCAGCGTAACATAAAGTGGGTCCACTTCTCTTTTCTGGGAAGTCTACATGATGGAGCAGGCTATTTATATGTGAATTTTACAGACTGAAATTATTTATGATAAGCTTTATTGTTAACTTATTGATGGTTCAGACTGATCTGAAAAGAAATAATGGATACAGTGAGTCTTTAAAAAAAAAAAAAGAAGACATTTTGTGTATGTGTGTATGTTTTTCCCTATCAGCTCAAAAGACTGTTTCATTGTAGTCTGATGGTTGTTCAAACATCTTTGCAATCATCATAGACATCAGTGCTTCAAGTAGGTTACTGAGACACAGTTATGTAGATATTTCCTACTATTATAGGCAAGAAGAGATTAACACCATTAGCTAATGGTTGTGAAGCAGTTTGTTACATTTATGTAATCAAAATCCTTTGGATTATGTATCAAGGCTGGTGCATTTTGTGATTGAACTTCAGCTGTGTCCAGTGGTTTTTAAAAAGGAAAAAAAATCAATTTCCTTGTTCATGAGGATTAAAGAAACAAAAGTGTAAGCATCTTTTTTTCTAGGAACAACCAAATGTGTATGTAGTACATTCAGCCAAATCTGTGGTTTTATTGTTGTATGGGGAGTACTGCTGCCTGTGGGGATGTGACCCCACAAGAAGAGCTATATTTAGACTTATTTTTGTCTCTGATGTGGGAGTATGACTACTTCAAGGCTCAGCTTTGCTGTTCTACATTCTCTGATCCTCAAGTCAGTATTTAGCCCAGCAGTGGATTTGCCTTGTGTGGTATAGGACTTAATTGTCTCATTATCACTACAACCAATTGGATTGAGCAGAATGCCCCAAATGGAAAATTCAGAGCAGCTTAGTGTGAGGCCAATATGCCAAAGGGCAGCTTCAAGTGGTTTCTTTTTCCGATAGAACAAGATTATTTTAAAATGGAAAGGTTTATGTGCCAAAAAATGCTATTAAATCAGGTAATGGTCAGGTTTGAGCCTATGAGTTATGGAGTGGTGATACATTATGACATTTTAAGGAAATACAGTGCAAAAAGTTGCCACTTGTGTCACTGCCCTAAGTCTTAAAACTACTGCAAAATAATCTACCCTTTATAAAATAGTTCCTGAGGACTGACCTCCAACAAACGCTCTTACTTTTGACATCATCCCTTGTTCTGTTTAACATGTTGTACTGCATGACCGAAATGGTGATCTTTGCACTGTGTGACAGCTCTCACTTTGAGGCACATATCTGGTTAGTATTAAGTCCTCAGCGCATGGTGTAAACTGAAACATCGGCCTCTTCTTTTTTTTATGGGCTTTTTTTTGGGGCAGATTATTACTTGATTTAATGTGAGTTTGTTTACTTGCGCATTTGAATATCCCCAATTAAATTTGGGACTTTGAAGTTTTGCTGTTCGAGGTGTATGGATGTAAACACCAAAACCCCTTTTATACAATAGCCTGAATTTCTGGTGTTAGCCAGGACAGTTAGGCAAGTAAATGCCATGCTCTGTGAATTGTTTTTTGCAAGTATGTGTTCGTCTGTTTCCATGGTAGTAGTTGAAATACTGTTTTCTGTTTATAACGATATTTGTGTTTAGTATGTGAAGCTGCCTAGAAACAGTTTCTCCTGCTAAATTAGGAAACAAATTCTTCGTTTGACTACTGTGTGCATTTAGATAAACTCCCTCATCTTCTTTCATTTTAATGCACTCTGAATCTGAACCAAAGCATTAACTTCAAGGTAGCTGCGCTAAGCTGCATGAGATATTTCCTTTCATGCTAATATGCAAAGAAATGCATCATATATTACGGTTTCTGTTTGTTTAGTCCAACTGGTGAAATATGTTAGATGTTTCTAGCTTAGGTCATTTTGTAACAGCGTACAGTGCATTTCTTCAGAGATTCTTTATAGGATCTATAATATCCATATCCAACACATTATCATGCTCAATACTATGCATCTCTTTCTGTTTTTCTTATGCCATTCCAAAAAGACTTCACCAAATGGGTCCAAACACAGTGCTGAGAAGGGTGCAACATGATGTACATATACTGTAGTTTTACTCCCATAGCATCTGCCACAATAGAAATAGCAAAGTAGGATCCACCGTATGAAAAGCTGGAATCCTTGGAGCTAAACACTACAAAGCTCTTGTGTAACTTGGTTCACGAGTTCCCCGTTGCTGCCTCATTGAGCCTCTTTTCTTTTGTTTGGGTGTATTAATAGCTCAAGTGGAGGAAGAGGAAAAGTGTCCTATATTGAGCTCCTCTCTGGGAGCCAGGCTCTATTAGCTGATGGGCCGCAGTGCTGCTTGTTCCGAAGAAAATACCGTACTCCATTCACTGCCTCTGTGGGACCTAGCTCACTTTTCTTTTTAGGGAAAAAATAAGGAAAGGGTTGGTTTAGTACCAACATCTCTTGGGGCTTATTTTCAAACTAGGTTTTCCCCCTTTTGATGAACAGCTTGTTCAGTGTGCCACTTTGAGGAGGAGGGAGGGGATTTGATTTGACATCCTATTGTCTTTGATACATATTTTGTTGGTTCCCTGGAATTTGAATGCCTACAGTGCTTCTTTTTTGCTTCTCTCAGAATTAAGGTTGAAAGCTCCCCACCTGATAAGCTAAACATTTGGAAACAAACAAATTTGATTACAAATTGGTATGAGCCTGATCTTAAAAGGGGAACTCCACCGATCTTACCCATCAAAGTCTGTTTACAGTTTTTGGGGAGTACTACTGCATATGTGAAATACAGTTGTATAAAGCCTTTAAATTGCTTTAAGTGATGTTACTTGAGTCAGTGTTGGTTGGGGCTGAAGTTCGAAAACGAAAAACAATCTGGGGTGTGGATTTAGAAATAAGACCTCTATAGCCCACTCCTCATCTCTGCTTGAGGCTACAGGTCACAACCTGGCCACATAAAACCAAAGCTCACTTGTAAGAAAATACAGTTGTTTTTTTAAATTTGGGTGAACTGTATTGGGGAAATTATTTTTCTCTTACCACTTTCCAGAGAGGTCAAAGCGCACGTCCGCTCCAGAATGGCACTGTTGTCTCGCTCAAAGACACTAAAGCAGGTTGGGTGCCTGCCAACACTGGGACTTGAACATGTGTTTTAGAATTTATTAGGCTTAGTCAGCCCAGTATTGCTCTGTTTTTGACAGAGATAAATGCTACATGAAATGGTTTTAATGTTTTGTGTTATTGAGGGAAACATTGTTTTTGCGTACACAGTTTGTAAGTGATGTCATTCAGTGCTCCTGCCAACCTGCCACGTCAGGCATCATCATCATCCTCGTTGTCACGAGCCATCACCATAATGCATGTGCTACTGCTTGATTCGTGTCAGTATGTTTTGTTTTTCATATCATATCCTTGTCATATTGTTACTGAAGCGCGTCAAAAAGTACTGTAGCAGTGAATCCCTTTTGAGATTGGACAACTGTTTCAAAACATGCAATCAAGCTTTAAGGGCAAAACTTTGCACTTGTATGTTGTTTTAATCATGCAGTTTATTTTTTTGTGAAAGAAAAAAAATGTCCTGTTTGACTTTGTGTCGGTTCAGATGTTTCAACTTAATCATCTGTGTGTTTATGTTGATGGCTGTTGTCCAACATTTCTTAGACAATACTAAAATATAAACCTCAACACCGGATAGTACTTTTACTGCAAGGATACACAATGTGCATACCTGCTTTTTTAGGGCACTGTGAACATCATCATTCAGGTCTTGAGGCACACCATTGAAATGAGGACAAACCTTGATTTGCTTCAACAAATGCTTTTCTTGCTGGCTGAATACATGTGTACATTTAATAACTTGATACCAGTCATAATGTGTCTTTTAATAGATGTTTGGCTTCATTGTATTTTCAAGTGTATTTACATCATTACTGAACATATTTTGTGATACCAGGATTTGTGTGTATTGAGTTGTCAGAATGACAATAAATGTACGATTTTCCTGTTCATTTATTGATCTTCACTAATAAATTAGGTACAAAACTTTTCATATTTATAAAATGGTGTTCTAGATTAAAAGGCATGGCATTAGGAGACATGGAAACTTGATTGCCTCTAGATGGCAGTGTTTAATAAAGTACCGCTCGGAGAACAGTTTACAGTGCAGCATGAACCCCATGAAGCCTTTATGATTTATTCATAGATGAGTCAAATAAAAGATTGTGCTAAATATGCTTCAAAACTAAAATATGTTTTCATGTTGTCTAGCAGGGCTAGAGATTTATACCTATGTACCAGGTTGATTACATGCATATTTATAACCAAATTAAGATTTGTGACTTAAAACGTGAACTGAAAGTACAGTAAATATCCAGTTATATTATATTTATGCTCTGATTAAAATAGTCAAATGCACTGGACCTGACAAAAGGTTTCCAGTCTCGTTTAAAAAGTGATTATTAAGATGCGTATTTAATTCTGTATTAAAAATATACTAGTTGTAAATATATGACTTGTCCATCTGAGGATCATTAGGGAGTTATTACTAATAAATGAGCTTTGTTTGTGTTTGCAGATTTTGAGTGTTTAGTGTTGTCTGTTCAGTGGCTTTAGGGTCTTCGAATCCTTCAGGAAATATGGGAAATATGTTTGTCACATGTTGCAATAAAACAAAAAACATTCTTATATCTTCTCCACAAGGACTGCAACAAATTATTTTCATTATCAATCACACACTCACATTTTCGCAATTTCTCATAGCTAAAATGTACTTATTCATACTGCTCGTTTTCTTTCAGCCCAACAGCCAAAAATCTGAGGATAGACATTTTTCTATCATAGAAGACTGAGAAAACCAGCAGATATTCACATTTGAGAAGCTAAAACCATTGAATCTTTGATATTTTTGGTAAAAAAATAATGAAAAGATGAACTGATTAATAAAGTAGTCGCCTGTTACTTTTCTGTCAATCCACTAATCGATTAATCGACAACTTGTTAGCTCTATTCTCCACAGAGTATACTGTAAAGTTGTCTTCGCTGTTGTGTACTACCATATACTGACATGAAAGGACGCTTTTTGGTTCTCAATCAGCTGGACTACGACTGCTCCTGTCAAATTCATCCTCTCTGGAAAAAGTTACATCTAAATAAGTAAAACTGAGTTTTTGGTGTCGAGCAGGTGAACACACAACAGGGAAACTCCACTTGAGTTTTTTTAGGTGACAAATATCTGATTATACTCCCATACAAAACGAGTAATTTGCTCTCAAGATCTGGTAGTCACCAGAGAGGGCCTGGGTCATTGCATCAAAAAGGTAATCTGTGTGCACAGTTGCTCAAAGAAATATCTGTCCTGAATTTCTGTTTCATCAGTATCATTTAAAAATGCGCAAAATACTTCCCTGTTTAAAATAAGTTCTTTTTGAAGGGGATAAGAACTGAAATGCATCACAGGCTAATATTATTAATTATTTTTTTATTTAATGATTCATGTTTTGTTGGCACGGTTTTAGGTGATAAATTTAAATTTTCTGTGTTTTATTTCTGCTTTTTCCATTATCAAATCTAATGTCACTTCAACACAAGTCAGCAGGCAAGTCATGTTTCCAAGTGTACGGTGGCTTATCGTGTCACTATCAGGTTGATACATTACTACTGCACAATATTTAAAAAACAAAGCTGATTTTTTATGCATGGCTTTCAATCCACTTATTGTGGTTTCACCCCACTTGCAACAATACAATACAGATGGTGCACTTACAGAGCACTTTTGCCGGGCTAATTTTGCACTGCGGATGTGAATATGATTGTTCAGCGAGAGGAACTCATTACACAGTGTGTGCATGTGTGTGTATGATATCTTTTCCCTTTGAAATCTCTGCACTAACATGCTATCCATTACTAAACAATGTGTTGTATACTGTGGTCAAGCATTCAGATGGAGGGTCTGCACTCTAAAATCCATCATTGAGATTTTTAGAGGGAGGCTATCAGCTAATACATCAAGGAAGACAAAAATACACCAAGAAATACAAACATTTTAAAATCCTTTTGGACAGACTGAAAAAGAAGGCCAAGTTTAAGATATGGTCAGTTGATTAGATTTTTTTTTTATGCTTAAACACATAGTAGACTCTAATCTTTAGTTAAAATGGTGTAGTGATGGCTGATGCAGTTTGGAAATGTGGACTCTCCTCATCTTTCATTAAAATGTTTCCTGTTAGTTTGCTGGTTTTATGACCAAGTGATTTGGTTTCAAAAGTACTTGTCATTATGGCACTCGAAAAGTGACAAGGAGAAAAACCCTTGGAAATAAGAGGAAGACATCCACCAAAACATTGATCTCAATATGCCTGCTGTTCTTCCACATGAAACTCAGAAAACCATTTCTTTAAGAACCTCGCTTTGTGCAGGAAAGAGGCTTCCCCAAACTGTTACCACAATTGGAAACACACTATGGTCTAAAATATCATTGTATCCTGTAGAGACTACTGTATGTAACTTTTGAAAGTAGAAATACCACACTCTTCCTTTTACAAATAAAAATGTAATTTAAAAGCCTTAAAATGCGAAATTACTTAATGTAATACACTCAGGGGTTTTGCTGCTACAGCCTTACTTGGTTTGGTATGGCCGTTAGCTTAAATGTGGCTAATGTTAGCTAATATCAGCAAACTTTAGTCAGCTGTTGACTTTTTTAACTCTTTTCTACTGTTAAACTACATTTTAGCTTTCATCATTATCCTGTAACTAACATTATGTTGTTTAGCAAAATAAGTGACATAGTCTGGGTCTGGGCTTGAATGAAAGATAGATTTGTTGTTTGCAGTGTTTTGGCGTTACAACAAACATTTTTGGGGAAATGCCTTGGTGATTCAGTGCCAACAGGAAAACATTCAACACAGCACACTACTAAAACCATCATAAATAAAATACATGAAAATACACAAATTAGCCTACCATAAAGATACGATAAGCTAAATAAAATAATACAAGCTACAATCAGGTTGATACAGTATAAGGCACAATATTTAAAAAGCAAAGCTTACTCGGTCTGGTATGACCATTAGCTTGTGTGGCTAATGTTAGCTAATATCAGCAAACTTTAGATATTGCTGTATAATGAGACTTACTGAGACAGCTGTCTGTTCAGCAAAAATTACATAGATTAACTTTAAAAGAGTTTCCTTGATTGGAAATAAGCGGGCCAGTCCAAACTCTGAAAAAAACCCAGGCAGATAGCTACTTAGCTAGTTCGGTAACAAGCTATCAGGCTAACTAAGTATTGGTCTAGTGCACTAGCCATAGATGCATAGTTTTGCTGTTTGGAGTTGTAGGTGAGAGTTTCATTTTGGGGCAGGACTAGGTTGATTAAACTCTTTTGCCATTACAACAAACGTCGTCAAGAAATCGCCTTGGTGAATTCAGTGCTGGACAGACAGGACAACCGTCAACACAGCATACTACTAAAATATAAATAAAATATGCCAAAATACATAAAGTACCATAAATACACATAAGTTACGTCGAAGTGCCAAAGGGTTACATTTCAGAAGTCAAATAACATAAACATTTTCAAGTACACAAAATACCATAAATAGCTACATAGAATTCCATTCGCTGAAAACAAGTTGGCCACAAAATTGTCCACCTCCTCCCAGAGGGCATTCTCAAATGAGCGAGCTGATAGATGAATAAAAAATGGGACAGGACATGATGGAAGAGTTTGAGCTCTGAGCTGAGTTTTGATGAGTGTTTGGTGGTGGTCTAGTTTAGCTATACTCGACAGGACTGACTCCTGTGTAGATGTTTTGGCCAGGTCTCATTATAACATTTAGCACACTGGTTAAGATTAGGGCTAGGGATAGGTTTATGGTAAGCCAGCAGGAAGTGAATGTAAGCCAATGCAATGTTCTCTAAAGTATGTCAAGACCAATGAGTGTGTGCGTGTTTGTATGTGTGTACTTGCTTGTGTGTTTCAGAGGGCGGGGTTTAGGCTGGACTGTAGAGGGGTGAAGTGCCTCCGATCCTTGGGAGTGGAACTCATTTCCTTTTGTTGCCCTTAAATTTTTGACTGGCTTGCCCCAGCACATGAGCATGATGGGCTATTTCTATTATCCAGTTTTCCAGCCCCCCCCACCTTGTTCTGCCTGTTCCCAAAGCGATTGGCATTCCTGGGGGCCACCAGTGAAGCAGCTTTAGAGGGATGGCCCGCTGGCTCCTGGGTGGCCTCTTGTGCACGGGCTCCAAGGGGAGGAGACAATGTCTTATTAATTGACTGGGCGTCTTGGGCAGAGTTCAGGAATTTGCAGAAGGGGGAGACAGAAAAGTGGGGATGAGGGATGAGCTGAGAGGGATGGAGGGGCAGGACGACCCAGGAAGATTCACCGTCCACCAATGGCGATTCATTGACCTCTGTCTCAGATTTATTTCCGTTTGATTTACATTGCTGTTGAAGGTGAGAGCTGTGGTGATGTCGAGATGTAACTGTTCTAAGTGGGCAAAAGCCTCTGCTGTTTGTTTTTATTACTTTTAATTCATTCTGCATTATTAACAGTTTCAGATTTGGCTGCAATTGTCAGTTGTGGAAAGTAACTAAGTAACAACGTTTACTCAAGTATTGTCCTTAAATCCAGTTTAGTACTTCTACTTTACTTGAGCATTTCCACAACACTTAAGATGGAAATTGATATTGTACTTTAAGATGTTATGCATTCTTATAGATTATATTGCCCAAATGTATATAAAGAAGTTAGAATTAGCTTGAACAACTACAACATGTACTGCTTATATGTTAATATATAAATGTTGATCAAATAATACAGCACTGACAGGGGCGATTCTGCATGAGGATTTTTACTTTTTATACTTTATTTACATATTGTTGCCAATACTTCCATAGTTTTAAATTAAGTTAGATTTTTAATTATGAATTTCACTTGTAATGGAACATTTTTATAGTGTAGTATTGCTACTTTTACTTATGTAAATTATCTGAATAAACCACTGCTAATTGATTAGTTATATTCATTTTGAGGGATGACTGGCTTGATTTCCATCAACTTTTAAGCTTCTTCAACCAGTTTTGAAGTTGTTTCATAAATCCAAGCACAGCAAAAAGGTCATCTCATCATTAAAACATAAAAACCAATAATACTAATAATTTGATTTTCACCCTGCGGTTTTCTGGGGCTGTTTTCCTGAGTCGACACCCACATTTTGCAGATTACAAAACGGCAAACGTCATGGTGGGCAGGCAGCCGTCCCTCCACAGCAGACTCCTGGTTTTGTGCAAGTTTGATGGAGAGGGACAGGGAGAGATTGGGGGGTGGGACGAGTGTACCATCTCCCCATGTGGTCCCCCCCAGGTGTCCTCACCCTAATCCTGTTACATTCGTCCCCCATTAGCACTAATGGAGCAGCCATTGTCCCACGTTGTGTGCTGTTGTGCCCTCGGCCCAGTCACCTTGAGTCAGTAAACTCAGCCCTGTCATGTTTGGACTGCTTCCCACACGCAGGGGTCTCCATGACTACGATGGACACACACACGCTCTCTCTCTCTCTCTCTCTCTCTCTCTCTCTCTCTCTCTCGCTCTCTCTCTGCTGGGATGCCAGAGAAAGTGGGGGGCTCTTATAAGACTCTCATAATTTGAAAAATTCATATAACTTAAATCAGAGTGTCACACTGTTAGTTTGACTGTTAGAAAACTGAACAAAAATGAACACTATTGTAAATAAAGTTGGTTCTGCTTTTGCCGTTGTTGCTGCTCTCCTGCAAAAAAAAAACCCAAATCAGCACACATCTTTACAAAGTATTATTAAACCCATTTGTTTTCTCTTGGTTTTATACCTTTTATTTTGTGAGGTTTACACTTCATTCTGCTTTTTTGTATATATTGTCTTTTCTGTCTTTGATATTTCTCTTACACCTTTTTTCTTCCTGTAAAGCAGTTTGTTTGTTAAAAGTTTCTTTCTAATCATCGAAAACGCACCTGCAGAGAGCAAAAGCAAAATGACTGTAGAGTTAACCTTTAAATTGAACAGTATACCTCTGATTGATGGGTCTGTTCACCCAAATCATCACATAAAAATAAAAAACATTTTTCCCACCCATGATATTTAGCCTTGCAGATAATTTGATGTATTTTTGCCCAATCTTTGATCCACTAAACTTTTTTTTGTCAAGTGTAATGGAATTTTGTTGCACAACCATCAAGATAAGCTCAGCAGCCTTGTGTCTTTGCAGAAACAATTACTTTAGATAAACTGTATTGCTAACAGTTTTCATTTGAAAAGTTGTAGGCTGTAATTTTTATATCCTTTGAGTAAATAAAACATACATTTTTCGTGAGCTGAAAAAAAATAACCCTGTTTTCAGCTTTGTGACAATGTATTTTTGCAATAATTAAATGGGTTGTCGGATAAGCAGAAGAAGATGGATGGATAAAGAGGTTATTTAGTTTGAGAAAGAGGACAGTTTTGTCAACCTATAATTAATTATGCAATAAATGATCTATTAGTTATATAATAAATTTAAAATCAACATTTTTCGAAATACATGGTTTTTAGTGGGCAGTGACAGTAGGTTTTTGTTTATTGAGCTGGCAGATTTATATTCTCTGTAAAGGTACACTAATAAATTATATCATAAGCTAAAAACAATTATATTAAATGTCCTCATATTGCTTTGCATGCTTTAAAATCTTCTGGCTCTTCTGAACATACATTTAGATGCACCTGCAAAACCCCTCATACGGTGTCTTCGTAGCAAAATATAGCTGATAGAAGAAAGTAGACAATAACCAGTGGTGGAAAGTAATTACATTTACACAAGTATTGTCCTTAAGTACAAATCTGAGATACTTGTACTTTACTTGAGTCTTTTCATGCCACTTTATACTGCTACTTCATCACATCTTAGAGGGAAATATTGTACTTTTTACTTCACTACATTTATCTGACAGCTATAGTTACTTTACAGATTAAGATTTTTGGATTAAAAACATATGAAGAGTTTATAAAATATGATGTTTTAAATGTTATGTTATAAATTAAACTACCCAACAGTTTATACAAGTAAAGCTAAAATGACTGACAGAAAATTAATTGATAATTTGATAATTGTTTTAATCGTTTTTTATGCAAATCATTTCATGGTTCCAGCTTCACAAATGTGAATATGTGAAATTATTTTCAGAATTTTTACAAACTCAACAATCAGTTGATTAGGGGAGAAAACAATCGGAAGATGTATCCATAATGAAAATAATCATTAATTGCAGTCTGATTAAAAAAAACAGTAGAATCCTGCTTTTACATTAATGCATGAGTAATAATATTCTAATGATATATAATAGTATAACAGTCACAGGGGACATTTTTATGCTTTGATTACTTTTACTTTTAATACTTTAAGTACATTTTCCTGATTATACTTACATACTTTTACTTAAGTAACATTTTCAATGCAGTTCTTTTACTTGTAACAGAGTATTTTTACAGCGTGATACTGGTACTTTTTCTTAAGTAAAGGATCTGAACACTTCCTCTACCACTGAGAGAATTAAAGAGGGGAAGAGCAGAAGCTGCAAAAGGACCAGGGCAGGAAAGTGTTAGCCATCTCGTTTGGTGCATTTTCAGGTGACCAGGCCCCCGCGTTGCATCCATCATACAGAGACTGATTGAGCTGACCTTCAGGCCTGCCCTGCCGACCCCGGGCTTCCTGTTCTTTGTCAGCCTCTCACAATACCGCTGGTATCACACAGACAGGGGAGGTCTGAGAACCAACCAAGGGAGTCCACCCAGGCTGAGGTGGGGATGGTGGGGTGATGCGAGATGGAGGGGAGCAGGGGTAGAGAGGGTCTTCTGGGAGGGAGCTGAGGACCCCCTTTTCAATTTCACTCGGTCTTTCCAAATGAGAGAAAAGGCAGAGAGTGGTGTCCTCTGTCACCCTGCCACACAGGGACCTTTAAAAAGCAGCCTTAGTGGTTTCTCAAGTGAGGTGTCTTCTCAAGAGACAAAAAAAGAGGAAAAGAATGAGTGGGCGAAGAATTTAATTGTGGTCCTGTGTGAGGGACTGGTAGTGGGAGAATGGCCACTCTAGCATTTGTAAAGGACCAAGCCAGTTTACTTGTCCTTCCTCTATGTGTCTCTTTGGCCCCATGAAATCTGAGGTGGGCTCAAGCAGAGAAGCTACATCGCTGATCTTTCTCAGGTAACTCTGACAGTGGTGGAAGATGGAAACAGATACTTTTCTTAAGTAAAATACCAGTATTGCACTATAAAAATATTTACTTTCAATTAAAAGTCCTGCATTCCAAATCTCACTTAAGTAAAAGCATGGATGGCACCAGGGAAGGGCTTGGGGGTGCTGTAGCTACCTCTTGTATAGCCATAGTAGCCCCAAGAAATGTCTGTAGTTTAATAATAATAATAATAATTTTACATTTTTTATGTGTAAATACTATAATTTATCATTTAAAAAAAATAATAAAACAAATATATTCTTTTTATACTAAAAAACATAAAGCCAACACAAGGTTATTTGATTTGGCCAATGGGCACAGCACGTAATGAACTTTTGACCTTGTGTCCACTTCCTGTTAGCCAGTGCACAAATATTTGGTAACTTTAGCATTAGCAAAGTGGGTGTAACTTATCAAAATGGATGGTTTTGAGGAAACGTAATCAAACCCTGGAAACGAGAATGATTGTGGTGTTGACACAACGCTAGTACTCACTGACCAGGACCAATATTTGCATTTTAATAGATTCTGGATTTTTCAATAAGGTAAAAAGTAGAATGTAGGTAATATACCATTTTGTGGAAAAACCATTTAATACACATTATTATTCAAATTAGAGTATTTTTATACGTCTTAAAATATGAATGAAGGGGATTGTTTAGAGGGGAAATCACTCTTTGGTGGAACAATTTGTAGACATCTGAAACGTGACAAAGAGCACCAGCCAGACTCTGCTTTTATCTTCTTTTTTTTTTTAAAGTGGGCACAAAACACAAAGGTTGGCAACCCCTGGTTTGTATTTTATAAATTTACAATCTTAATCTGCAAAGCAAATAGCAACTTCAGCCGTCAATTAAATGTGGTGGAGTAAAAAGTACAATATTTCCATATGAAATGTAGTAGAGTGGAAATATAAAGTAGCATAAAATGGAAATACTCAAGTAAAGTACAAGTACCTCAAAAGTATACTTAGTTCAGAACTTAGTTACTTTCCACCGCTGCAGATTGAGAGCATCACACATAACCAAGAGCAACTCTGAAGTAAGTGTTTCCGGCCTCAGGCCTAGGGGAACCTGAGCCGGCAGCAAAACAAGCATGGAGTAATGAAGAAAAGGAACACAGGAAAGTGCTGTTGTCAGCTTGTACACAGATTTATTCTGAAGTACTTTTACAAATGTTCATTACAAAACTCTGGTCCCAACAAATTTTAACTTCCCCTTTATTCAGATGTGTCAGACTATTAAACATTCTCCTTTCTTTCTACTGTGTACCATACACATTTATGCCTTGACATTAATTTACAATGCAAAATTAATGTAACTGTAAGTTATTACTTCAATTATTCCGCTGCAGCTCAGTGACAGTACAATTTAGGCAAATTCCCCCTTTGCCAGGAAGTACAGTGCGACACTCTGTTGTCGGCTGTGCAACAGGCTGAGAGGGCTGTTTAGGGAGGCCGCCATTATGTGAACATTAGGAAACACACACAAACGTTTTAAATCATGAAAATGCATTTAGCCATCAGTAACTTCTTACAACTGCTTCTGGTTCCTTTACCGAACCCACATAACGAAGCTGTACCAAGTAAATATTACATGAAGAGAGGTGGAGAGACCTCCAGGCCATCAGCTTTAGCTTAGCAAACCGTACTCGCTAACTCTGGTTTCACTCGACATAACATCTCACATAAACACTCTTCCCACATGCAACTTTCATAACACATCCCTTCAACATTTCATATGCCTATATGATGATAGCTGAATGCTAGGTTAATCGGTTTTGGGCACATTTGCATACCTTTTTATTTTTTTTATTTAACTTTTATTTATCCAGCTAAACTGTTTGAGAACCACTTCTAAATTACAAAAATTACCTGGCCAAGAGGCTACAGAAATAAATTAAAAACATAATTTACAACTGTACATAGTCATACACATGACACATAGAACAAGCAATTAGATTAAAAGAAGTAGACAGCAAAGAAGAAGAAGAAAGAAAAAAAAGAAAAGAAAAAAGTGCTTAGGTAAGTGTGTATTAATAGGATTCAGGATTATCAGCAGGAACAAGAGTCAACTATGGTGTTTTGGAGGTTCTGCTTAAAGGTAGAGGTTGGAATCAGAGACGTAAGTTTCAGAGTATTTTATAGTATGTTCCAGTCATGTCCTGCTGCAAAGGGGAAGGCATTATGTCCAAAGATAATAGAAGTAAGGGGGGTACTAAACTTAATGAATTTACTTGATCTTGTGTGATAGGTGTTATGCGCGACATGAAGGAGAGATGACCCTTTTCCACCGAGGCGGAGCTGGTGCTAGTTCGGAGCCAGAGCCAAGTTTCTAATCGGTTCTTTGTGTTTCCACAGCCGAAGCACCAGCTCGGAGCCAGGAAAAGTGGTTCTTCAGTAGCACCAACTCGTTGCTGGGCTAGAAGTAAGCACCGCTTACTGCGGCGGCTGGGGGCGGGGTTACCGTGACCGACAAGAAGAGAAACCAATGACGGAGACTCCGGGTGTGAAGGGAGGGCCAGCCCACACGTTTATACAGGTCACAGTGATGAGTGTGAAAGGGTGCCTTCGTGGCAAAATGGATGGCTGAGTGATAGAGTGTGTCAAGTTTTGTTAGGGCTGTGTTTGGTGCCATTCTGTAGATAATGTCGCTAGTACAAAATTGGCAGTATTGTCATCTTAACAAGGGTGCATTTGGTTGTATGAGTAAAGGAGGCTTTATTGCGAAAAAGAAAAGCTAAACTAGCTTTGACTTTTACTTGAAGGTTATTAATGTGTGTAATGAATGACAGTGATGACTCCAACCAGATGCCTAGATATTTATATGTTTTGACGTACTCCAGAGCCATACTGTTCATGCAGGTGACTGTAGGTGAAGGTTTGGTATCTGGCTAAAGAGAAGGCATTTTGTCTTTCTGGTGTTAATATGTAGGTGGAGATTGTCAAAAAACTGCTCTATAGAGATGAAGCTCAGTTTAAGACTGGAAGCCGCAGCATTGGGAGAGCGACCAACTGAGTACAAAATGGTGTCATCTGCATAAAGGTGATTCGGGAGGTGCCAGCAGCTCTGGCTATATCATTGATGTCGATAGAAAAAAGGGTTGGGCCCAGGATGGAGCCTTGAGGCACACCTTCAGAGATGATAAGTGGGTCTGATATGATGTTTTCAACCTTCATTCGCTGGACACCGTTGGTGAGATAACTTGCAAACCAATCACAGCTAGAGGTGGACAGACCAATACTGGAAAGCTTATGTAAAAGGATCCTATGGTCAACGGCGTCAAAGGCCTTGGTGAGGCATTAGCATTAGAGGTGGTATTGCCACCTTTATAGACCTCTAATGCTAATGCTGTAATAACATCATCAAGGACCTTTGTGGTGGCTGTTATGCACCCATCTCCCGTCCGAAAAACAGATTGCATGTCGAACAATGTATGATTTTTATCCAGGAAATAATTTAATACCTGGAGCAAAGGAAAAGGAAAAGTGTTCGTACACAGATTTATACTGAAGTAACGTTATGCATAAGCTTTAATACTTCCCTCATTGTCCAGGCTTATGGTGCCACCTACTGTTCAGATGGTGTAACGCGTAACCCTTTTTAAAGAAAATAAACAACAACTGTTTATTGTATATACTAGTACCTCTGGTCTGTTACTTCAGCACAACATGCTTAAACTACCAACAGGGACCCATTTCCTAACCCTCTACATGAGCATAGCATCCATGTTGCATGATCTCGCATATAAACTTTCACAGTCCTTCAGCAACACTGTTGCCTTTGTCTCGTTCTCTCTGATTTTTGTAGGCCTGCTTATGCATTCATGTGCATGTGTGTGTGTTTGAGTTCTCACTCAATGAGGATACATGCAGCTTTGTCTGAAGTGCTCACCAGTTACCATGACAATACTTCTTTGCGGGGTTTGGACAATCACCTACCTGTATTGCCTCCCTGTAGAAGTGATATTACTATTACTAAGATTTGTCCTTGGGTACCAACACACATGACTGTGTGAAGGACCAGTTTAATACATTGTGTTAATGGATCTTGGTTTCATACAGTTGCATTCATCACATGGCTGAAGTAAATGCATTTTCCCTCCACACACACGTGATTCTCTTTCAGCACGATATGTGACCAGTCCTTGCAGCATTGGATTTTTGTGAATAAAAATCAATAATCCTGCATTGATTGATCCTCCTATGAACCTAACAAAAAGCTGAATAAATGACCATCTACAAGCAAACCTATTATGCGCATTTCCATTAATGATCACCCCATTAATCTAGAAACTAACTGCCATAATAAGAAAGATGGTTGGATAACAATATCATTTAAAGTGTGGAAGAAAAATACTTTCTTATCAAATATCTCAAAAATATGTAAAAGACATCAAAGTTGATAGACAGGGTTCCTAGAATTTTGCCCTGTATAGACTATAAGAAATAACACCAATAGCACCACCATGTGGCCAGTTTTGTGGAGATTTTGTGTTTTGGCTCATGAACCTTGAGGCATAGAAGAAAAAATGTTTGTTTGTGTGCTTTCCTTGGATTAAATGCTTTGAATATAGAGTATTTTAGGAACTGGATACTGAAACTCAAAGATGCTGCCCACTTACATGAATGAAAATTGCTTGCCCAGGGCATGGGTCAAAAATGTTTTCTAGCTACTGGGTTGTGGCCCACTGCCACTGTAAAACCTTCATGGATCAAAAACAGACGTTTTACAGTTGTCTCTTTTATTATAGTGGCCTATGGGAAAAATGCTTTCAGGCCGGAGGGGACGTTTTTGTTGTTGTACCGCAAATGGCCACTTGGACAAAACGTTTTCTTAAGTTTCACTACTGCTCTGACATAAACCATCATATCAATATCCATTTAGCCAAATACAAACCAGTGACAATCCAACAAGGAAACTCTAACAATCTGAACACGATTATAAGTTAGAAAAATAAGTTATGTTGTTGTTGTTGTTTACATTACAAAGATTTGTGTCTCAGAAATAAACATAATTCTGCACAGTTAGACTTTCATTGACGTTTTTTTTTACACATTGCATTGCATCATGTTTGTATTGAATCATGAACCTCATATTGCATATATTTTCATATCGTGAGATAAGCATATCATCCCATTCCTACTGAATAGGACATTGTGATGACTGTAACTGTCTTACCTTCAAGCAAATCGAAATGTAACATGTCACTTACGGCTCAGTCATCGCTGAGCAAACTCAGTCAAACTGCAGCAAAATCCCACTAAAATAACAGTAGATGCAGGTTGTAGTTGTGACAAAACTTAATGTCTCTTTAGGCAAAAACAGACTGTCTCTGTCCATCCTCATTAAGTGGCCCATATGATTAACAAAAATATTTTTAACACTGGTCCAGGTGCTTATTACATAAACTTGAATAACTCCAAATTCATGGTAAATCAGACAGACTTCTTAATTATGGTGAACTGAAATTTCAGTTCTTCTTACAGTGAAAACAACTTAAAATAAAAACTAAAAATATAAACCCGCACTGCAGTAAATGCTACATGTTTCCTAACATTCATGTAGGTTTCAGGGTGTTGTGACACTGGCAGTGAAGGCACACGCTGCTTTTAAACCGCATGCAGTGTGTAACCATGATAAGCACCATGAAAGCCACTTGTATGTTGCATTTTTCTTCTTGTCATCAAACTGGACGCAGCAGACGCAGCTCAAACTGCCCTGACCTGCCAAAGGAAAAACAAAAACATTTTGGAGGTGAAGCCAGTTGGGTGAAATCATCAACATATACAAAGCAATGTCTCAAAGGCAGCTTATTCATTTACAACTTCTGTCAAATGAAAGCTGGGGTGTTGAATGTCAATTCACCAGAACCGACACCCACCATCTCAGAACCATCTGACGCTGCATCAGAAGATATAAGCAGGTCAAAGACGGGTTCCTGACATGTTGTTTTTGGTAAAAATGTTTACTGTATGTAAACGTAACATTGTGTGTATTTGTTTAAAATGTCACATCCCTTCTAGTGACGACATGAAAAAACAATTAATTGTGAAACACACAACTCTCATAATGCCTAGGTTTTATATACTTCGGAGTGGGCCGTCACTCAACTCAACTCGTATTGACTACCCTTTTAGCTACATGTGCTGACGGGGAAACTGATCTCAGACGGCGGTTGGGGACAAGGATTTTGGTCCCTGGCAGATTGGTTGCGAAGGAGTAAGACGTTTGGCTGACAAATGGGGGTCGGTGAAGTGTGAATGGACAGGAAATGGCAGAGGGAAGTGATGGATCAGAAAGTGAGATGGTAGTTGAATGTGATAGCAGGAAAGATGCAACATTTACTGTTGTAGAATCTAGTAGCAGTAGGCGAAAAGGTGAAAGGCAATATTCAAATCAATAGAATTCAGAAACCAATGGGGAAGAAGGGTGGCAACGCATGAAAGAGAAAGAAAGAAAATTAAAGTAATCATTAAACTTGTGCAAGAAGGTGCGTCTTTTGGTGAGTGGAACCTGATTCAGTTAACATTGTCCCTAAATAAAATTCTGGGTGAGATCGAGCACACAAAAGTCTTAAGAAATGGATCACTGTTGATTTTTTTGTAAAGATAATGTGCAGCAAATGAAAGCCATCAGGCTTAAACGATTAGATGGGATTAGATGGGAAGAAAATCGTGGTTTCAGTCATAGGGGACAAGATGGTCAGAGGTCTTATTACTGGCATTCAGACAATGGTGATAGTAGAAGAAATCAAAGAGAGTGTAGATGGCGCTTATGTTGTGGACGCAAGTCGTCTAAAAACCACCCGTTTTGGGGAAAGATGTGATAGGTTGTCTATAATATTTGAAGACTGTTTGAAGAAAAGCAGAATTGTCGGTGGCAAAATCCCAGACAATTTGCCAAACTAAACCATTTCTTTTTTTCTTATTTGTTTGTTTTTAAATCCCCCATCCTAGAACATTTATTATATATTTTTAATATTATTACATTTTTTAAAAAAAAAGTACACTTGAAGGCACTTGCAAATGACAAGGTGATACAAAATGCCAGCCATACTTGGGGGCTCCATTTTTACTTCTTTACTACACAAGGAAAGATTGCTTAAATTGTATGGACAGGAACTTAAACAGGTTCCTGGGAATTATCAAAAGCAAAAGAAAATCCAAAAAGTCGCTGCAATTTCTAGTTCAAGAGCATGTAAATCAGTATTTTGACAAACTCTTTATATTTACAGACAGCTCAAAAGACCCTGAGAGTGGATGCACTGGTGCTGCCTTTTTCATCCCTCATTTTGAGGTAACAGTCAAGAGAAGACTTACAGACCATCTCTCAGTCTTCACAATAGAACTTGTTGCAATACAACGCTAAACTGGGCAGAAACAAACACTTACAACCAGAATATAATAATAGCTTCAGACAGTCTCTCAGCTTTACACAGCATCAAGTCTGGGAAATCTGAATGTAGACAGGATCTCATTCACTCCATCTTCTGTCTGCTCCTGGCTGTCCACGGCAAAGGCCTGGACACCTCCTTCCTTTGGGTTCCTGCCCATGTTGGCATGGGGGGTAATGAAATAGTGGATATTTTGGCGAAGAACTGTCCAAAATAACCGGCAATTGACACAGTCATTTTAATAAGTAAATCTGAGGTTAAAGCAATCATAAACATGTACAAGAACTGGCAGGAGCATTGGGACATGTCAGACACTGGAAGACATCTATACAATATTCAGAAACATGTTCGTTCACACAGTACTGTGAGCAGGAGCCCAAAAGAAGAGAGAGCTTACACCTGCTTAAGAATAGGCCATAATGCGTTAAATTATTCCCTTCATAGAATAAACAGCCACCCCTCTGGACTATGCAATTACTGTCTAAACCCAGAAACAGTTGAGCATGTATTAATCCATTGCAGCAGATATCAGAGAGAGAGAGATGAGTTGATTGCTTGGTGGAGGAACAATAGGCAGGAATCTCCTAGGAGCCCCTTCACAGAAACTTTGGAAAGTCATCGCTCATTATCTTACAATAACAGGTCTGAGTGATCGGTTATAGTTTGTAGTCCTGTAGTATTAACCACAGTAGCCTTTGTTTTTTTTTACTGCCGTGTCCTCTCCTGTCCACACTCCAATTCAGTAGGTGGCGGTAAATGCACCTTGCAGCTGGTTGCCAATCGCCATTAAAAAAAACAAACAAAGTAACGAGTCAAGTGTAGCCCAATGTAGCAGAGTAATATGGAATGACATTTCATTCAATATTAAATAAATAAATAAATGAATAAATATGCCTATGAAATTAATAAATATGCCTCTGAAATGAATAAATGAGTCAGTAATTAAATAAATTAGATTTCATTTCATCGGACTTTCATTTCATAATGACACATTTCATTGCTCATATTCAAATGAAGGGGGCGTGGTTTTCTCAGACAAAAGCAACAGCACCAGAAACAGCACTGAAGGCCGCGAAAACGTCTGGTGGGTGATAGTAGCCTTTATATTATGTCTGACTCTGAGAAAACCATCTCAGAATTATTGAGAGAGGCTGCCAACCGCCTCGATGGGATGGTGACGCGGCATCCACAACCTACAGCTGCCGAAGTCAGCACCCCAAGCCCAGCGCCATTAAATCATATTTTTCAACGGCGCTTCCCAAGCCCAAGAACCCCTGTCCAAGGTAACGTTAGGTAACATAAGAGTAACTTCACCGATAAACCAAAGTCGGTGTTCTCCGGGTAAACTAGCTAGCAAGCTGACTTCCCGCAAACAATTAGTTTAACATTCATGATTATCCAGTAACTGTATAACGTTAGATGGCACATTGTTGGTGTGGTTGACAAGCTTTGCTGCAACAATCTGTGACAACAAAATCCAATTCTGTTACAAGAGAATGTGAACACGGCATCCTTATCACCGAATCACTGTGGTAGCATTCATGTTAGCTAGTTTAACAAACGTTAGCGCCATGAGTCCTTTATTTACAGCTGACGTTAGCTCTGTTTCTATGGAATGCCATTTCATTGTTTGGTCTGCACCAGGATTCGATTGACAGCTTTCTAACGTTAACGTTACCCAGAAACAAATGAACCACGCTAAACACGCAAACAGACCTAACATTTTAACCAACGCAAACAGGTTTGCGGCACTATCTTTGGTGTGTAGGTCGTGAGATCGGCGGTTGCAGCCTATCACGCAGCAATAATGATCCTGATGTTATGATGATAATAATTATGATTTCAAATGATTTTAAACCTAAAGTACCTGATTGAAACTGGCCGAGTAGAAACAGAGCTAACGTCAGCTGTAAATAAAGGACTCATGGCGCTAACGTTTGTTAGAGTATACCTACTTCTCCAGGCACCAATACACCACTGAACATACCTGCCAACAGTCCTGTTTTTCCAGGGTTCTCATGTATTTCAAAGTCATCTCCCAGTGCCCTCCCGTTTTTTGTCTCTCCTGGTAAACTCCTGTAATTTGCTGTCCCTCAAATTTCTGAATAATCGACATACATCGATCCCAGTTTTGGATGTTTTTCTGATGTCACCCAAGTTGCCAGTTAGTCTATGAACCACAAGCCACACATTACATACAATTTCAACCTATCTGTCACCGCAACCTGGCAACCCACACAACCGTGGCATGTCGGTTGTTTTTTGATATTCCTAACTGTCTTCCTACAAGTAGTTACTAAATTTGGTTCAGTAACTACGTTGGTGTGGCCTCTGTTTATAAACTGCTATAACTCTTCAATGTAAGGTTCAATTGCGACCGACCTTAGGTTACAAAATTTCATGGAATTTCACCCCAAGGTGCCTCTGCAGTAAAAAATAAATATTTAATTTAGTGTATTTCTATTGATGATACTCAGTACACAGGTGTCCCCTGGTCATCTGTTCCAAACACAGATAAAACAGAGCGTAAGCTCAACATTACTTAAAATTCATATGTCCATGTGGCCTCTGGTCACTAATGAAGTCATCAAAGATAATTGATGCAAAATACAATCCAAATTCTTTTTGAGCTATCTTGAAAACCATTTTTTTGTCAGAGCTGCTTACAACACCGCTGTCTCCATGTCCCACTGTCTGCCGCTCCTCGTCCCACAGTGTCCTGGCAGCACTTGGACAGGATGCTGATTCGCAGTGCATACTGCAGGCCTGTGGCTCAACACACTGAACCTCATCTTCTTTTTCTTCTATTTCATTTGCAATGCTAATGCACAGGAGACAGCTGTCATCTTGCAGCGACCATGATCAATCCAAAGCTGGGGGTGGGGGGTGGAGGAAAAAAATAAACTAAAAAAAAGACTGCTGGGTAAATAGGTCGGTCTATTATCTTCTGGCCTTGCATGGGTGCTGGTCCTTCAAAGCATGAATTTCAATGAAAGTAGAAAGAGGATAAAATATGGAAAGATGCCTACAGAAATAAATGAGAGCAGAAAATTAAAATTGGAATGAAGGAAGGCAAACAAGTTTTGTTTTCAGCTGCCTTGTTGAAAATACTCTTTATCAAGCATTGGAGGGATTCATGAAGAGTAGGGTGCTTCGTCTTCAGCATGTATGTGAGTGAGTGCTTTTCATTTAGAAAGTAGATGTCTCTTTTCTGGAGAACACATATAGGGCCTATCTAATTACTCAGGTTAGTTCCCTATTTCCTGGAAGACTTTCAAGCATAGTTTATTAGAATGCAATACAGCAATGACAATGTTCAAATATATGGATTAAATTATGCACAGTATTTTTTCCTCAAAGTAATTGATATGCTCTTGTTGCAATAAGCCATTCATTTAAATGCAGTACAGAAGGTCATTTAGGGACTGGTTCTGACAAACACGGACAAGTTTATTTTTCAACTGTAAAATGTCCTGCACAGTATGCATCTTGGTTACAGTTCTTAAAAAAAAAATACAAATCTAAGGGATCAAGATGCAAGATTTCAAAATTGCTTGTTTAAAATAAAATTACTATTGGCAGATATATTGTTAGCGGATTTTTGAACTCTCATATAAAGGATCGACCTAAAGAAATTCAGCATTGGTTAGGCTATAGTTACTTTGCAAAAAACTTTTTTAAAAACATATGATGAAAATATAAAATATAATTGTTGCATAGTACATTGAGCATTCCAACGGTATATAAAAAAAGACTGTCATTTTTATTATTGATTTGCATTACTTTTTTTGTCTGACTCACAGCCCAAAACCCAAAGACTTTCAGGTTTCTATTCTATAAAACAAAGACAAAAACAGCAAATCCTCACAAATTAGATGCTTAGAACTTGGTAATTAAAAAATCACTTAAACGATCAAGCGATTATTAAAACAGTTGCAGATACATTTTCTGTTGCTGGACTATTTGATTAATCAACTAATCGATTCAGTTCTAATATAAATTACATAAATTTAGCTCTACCTCAACCATATTAAAATGTTGCTTACAAGTTAATGCATCAGGAATAATAGTGTGCCACAGACAGGGTTATTCTGTATGGAAGCTTATTGCTGCCACGCCGGAAAAATTAAAACTGATCAGTATCACGTTATAACATGAAAAGTTTATTGTTATAACGAGATATTTTCAAATTATTACGACATACAAACTTATCATGTTATAACAAGAAACTTTTCTTGTTATAACAATATAAGTTATCACGTTATAACATGAAAAATGTATTGTTATAAGTGATATATTTGTATTTCGTAATAACATGAAAATATTTTGGTATAACATGAAAATAACTTGTTATAACATGAAAATATCTTGTTATAACATGAAAAGCATCTTGTTATAACAAAAAACTTTTCACGTTATAACGTGATACTGATCAGGTTTTCTTTTTCTGGCATGGAAGCAATACACTGCCGTAATTCTGTATTATAAGTACTTTTACTTTTGAAACTGTAATTTTATTTGGTTGATTGTGGGACTATTACTCGTAATGGAGAATTTTTACACTGTGGTACTGGTTTTACTTAAAGTAAAAGATCTCTACCATGACAGATAAGGAACACCAATCATAAAATTTAAATGGGGGATTCATTATTTGTAGTAGGACAGAAATGGCTACACTAGAGTTTAAGACAAAATATGCAGCCACTACTCTGTAATTTGTAAACCATATGATGACAATGGAGGTCAGTCAAGACACAAGAAGCTATTACTTTCCCTTCACTGCCTTCACTTACTCTGATAATAATGTTTGCCTAAGCTAGATTGAGGGAAATGAGGTGGAAAACTCAGCGTGTGAGTGTGTGTGTATGTGTGTGTGTATGTATGTGTTTGGGAGGTGGGGTGGATCTATTTCGGTGTGAGGGGGGAACCAATTGATTCCTGTTGTTAAAGAGTAGCAACAATGTTTCATCTTAAGATGTCATCTCTCACTCTCTTTTTCACCCCCACCCACACACACACACACACACACACACACACACACACACACACACACACACACACACAAGCCTGTTGATGTCAGAGGCAGCCGCAGTAATCCATGTGCTAGGCCGCCCAGATCATTATAGACTCTGATCTGCAGTCCCTGAAAGAGGGAATTAGCTGGGAACACAATCCCAGCGACCTCTGTGACACAGGGACAAAGCCTCAGCTGCCGGGGGTCCACATCCCCTAAACCAGCCCATATGGCTCAGACAAAACTGTTACAATGGCCACTACAATGGAAACACGGTGGGAGGGTCTGCCGTCCTGCTTCTGTGTAGAGAGTGTCCCCGCAAGATCTGAAAGTTTGTCTGTGTTTACACACTAATATGTTGATCTTAGGTTTTGGATTGTCAAACGTGCAGCATGGGGTGTAGTAGATCTTCTCCTCCAAGTAGTCCAGTAAATCCACAGTCCTGGCGTTTTGTTTGCCTAACAGTTTTGATACACGCTGTACACACATTTTCAGCGTGGAAGCACATAAAGGTGAGGCTCCCAGTTTTGTCCATGTCAGGTTCCTCCCTTGCTATTTCCTACTTCTACAGTATGGACGGAAACTTTAGACAGGAGTTGAGTGTGTGTGTGTGTGTGTGTGCTCCTCCTATACAGCTTGTTTCCTATATGTAACTCTTTCGTCTGCCCTTTCCCTGTGAGCTGATGGGTTTCCTAAGAGCCCCCCTGGTGTGTTCATGCTGAGCAGCGCTTTGTGTTGTGGGCGATTGGAAGAGACCCCCTGCTTTTAGAATACACACAAGTCTGTCTGTGTCTCTCTCTCTCACACACACACTTTCTCAGGCGGTCCAGACACCTGTTCTCCTCTCTTACAATAATTCTTTGTCATGTTTTGTAAGAGCGCACAAACACATAAATCTTAAATTCCGGTCAGAACTTGGCTCAAAACGTCACTTTAACACTCTACACCTTATGTCCAAGACGTTTGGGAGACCAAGAAAAACAACAGCATTAGTTGTTAACCATTTCCTGCCGACAGTCAACGATGGTTTCTTTTAACCATGATCACGGTCATTCCCAAACCTTAACCGCATGGTTATCATTGTAACCATAACAGCGAAGGTCCCCTAAACTTAAAACCATGATCTTTCCCTAACCCTAACCAAGTTGTTTTTGTGCCTAAACTTAACCAAATCTTAGCCACAGAAGTGTAAGATCTGAAAACAGTTATTTGTAATGGTTTTGGATGGCACTGACAAACAATGTCCTTATATGAGTTGTTCAGGAGGGCAATGGCAAACTATGTATTTTGTCATTTAATTACAAGACTTATTGGTAAGGTGACATGGAAGTTATGTTGTTGCACAAATCCACACTTGTTTGGTTAACAGGAGGCATGGGTTAATACAGTTTAAGGTTATACTTGTTACACAGATTTTATCCATCATTGCCTCAATTTTGTGCAAAATCAAAGAAGGAACTCTTTATTATGGGAGTATTAATGTTAGAATCATTTTGGTCAAATATTTTTTACTTGTGTATATAAAAGAATGTATTTCCCACAGTAGGTTATTTTTGGATGCTTAGCGGATACTTTATCACTTCCCTCTCATATAGTCTGCTTTGATGATGAGAATGGCACTAGCCAACAATTCTACCTGGTTTCCAAAGATGGTTACAATCATTTCTGTCATACATTTGAAAAACTTAGTTTGAATAAGGTGCTGACTTATGGCTTTTTGATACCTGCATTTTGTTCAGTGGTGTTGATGACCTTGTTTTTTCGTGACTCTTTCTTTATATTAAACTTTTTGCCTTTTAGATTCTAAGTCTATTGCATGTTCCAAATTGTATAACGTGGTTTGACCTGCTTGCAGGTCTAGTTTTGTTGATAATAAACAAAAGTAGTTTCTTTCTGTCACATACACACACACAACAAACAAGTGTAAACCACAGTTATCATCCACAAAATAAGTAGACAGTTAAGCTGGCACAAACAGATTCATACAGTGTTGTCCTGGTCTGTCTTGCAGCAAAATTGGGGAAACCTTTTGCATTCTGCATTTTAAGTGCACTTGTTGCCTGTTTTTACTCATGACCACTGGGATCTTGTGGGTATAAAAGCAAATCATTTAGGAGTTAGCATTTTGCTTTTGAGTATTGGAATATGATAAGGTGTAATACACATTTCTTTTCTTCTGTTTTTTTGCAGAGCTATGAACTCTGTGGAGGATTCTATTTAGTTTTTCTCCTTAGGCATATAAAGCATAATGGTCTCCTTTCTAATCTTTCATTGCTGGATGGTAGTTGTAATAGCTGTCAAAATGATGTGTGTTGCTCTCTTTTTGGATGTTTTGCACACATTCTCATCTGTTCACACTTCAACAAAGGCAACACTGATGGGAAATCTTCCTCACAGTGCTTTTCACCTCGTTTAATCTATTTAGGAATTTAATAGTGAATTCATTTCATATTTGCCTGAACTTGTCTGACATTTATTAGTTCTATCTCAGATAGCTGGTCCAATAACAAGGAAGGTCATCAACAATAATGTATCACATGCTGTATCTTGATTTCTTTTAACAGTTCACTGAAAAAAAGTTGCGAGTACTCAGGCTAAATGGTTAGAAGGCTCCTGTCACTTATCAGGCTGAGTTATTTCTCTAATGGTCCTTGCTGATGTGAAGTGGGTTAGAGAGCGGGCCACTTTTTGCTCATATGATACCCTTCATCACATATTTAAAACACTAGGAACGATTACGCAAAAATGTATTGAGCTGCTCTTCAGGTGAGAATATGAACACTGAGCTACGATGAGCCTCCACATGACTTTCTTTCCAGGTGCGTGTCCTTTTTCACCGGTATTAACGTTTGGCATGATCCTCGTCAAGTCAATAGTGTTACAGCGGAGGTGCATTTTCTCTGGGGGCCATGTTCTCTCTTTCTCTTTTCTCTCCACTCTCTTCTCCACTCTTCACCCTCTCCAATTAGGGCAGCTCCAGCTGTGCACCAGTCAGGATCAGAGGCTGCTTCTATTAGCCAAATCCATTTGTGTAGCGATTGAATCACTCCTCAATCTTCTCCTTCGGTCTCCCCGGCCCCCACAACCCCAAATACACAACCGCATCCATACACCCACGCTTTCATGAGTTCCCCCCCCCCCCCTCCCACACACACAGACATAGACATCAGCCTTTCTAACAGCTCCACAAACCACAAATAGAAATATATCCATCCAAACTGACAAATCAAAACATTTTTATTTAACTTAGGTTGTTTAAAAGTGATTGGTATTTGCAGAAATAGCAATATCGATTACTGTTGAAATTCTTGGTAACACTTGATTTTGTGAGTCAGTAATATCCAAATAATTTGCTAATAATTTCCTAAGAAGGTTCTATGTAATTGTTAACTAATAATTGTAATTATTCATTCATCATTCATTTATTATTAGAAAGTGTTTCCTCAGTGTCTTGAATTTTATGATAAATTTCACATTTTTGCATGTTCAACTCCTGCTGACTAAAAGACTCTCTAGCAATTAATTGGGATTAATTAATTGGTAGTGTACCAGTTACATTATAGGGCACCACTATTTTAGCAAGTATCAAATGAAACAGCTCTTTCCAGAAAGCTTTTTTAGAAATTATTATTAAATCATGTGCCTGTGAAAAAAATAAAAGCGATATTAATAAGGTACTTAAATCAGAATTTCATTTAATATTTTATTAGATACTTTGATATACAACAAGTTTTTAAAGTTGCAATAAGGTGGAAAAAGAACCCCAGCATATAATCTATACAGCCAAAGAAATTCATTAACAGGCAGATAAACTGTGCTCAAAGTTATTCTTAAACCGAATCCCTGTTGAATTGTTCCCTGTCCTTGATAGATTTTCCCCATTTATTCCAGAAGGTGGCACAATTGTTTAGGAACTGGTCACAGGCCAGGCATTCATCACCATTCTATTGATGCAATACAAAAAGCCTGTCACTGAGGTCTTGCTCCTTAGACGGTCATAAAAAAAATAGTATCTCCGCAGTCTTTGTTCACTGTATGTTAAGAAACCTCTTGACCCTTTGCCCTAAAGATAGTGTTAACAAGGTGCCAAAAAGTCTTTCTATTTTGCAAGAAAATATATATATTGTTGGGCAAAAAGAAAGAGCCTCAGATGAAGAGTATGTGGCCTTTCCACAGTCGTATAATAAACTCACCAAGGTCAAGTCTTTTGTAAATCCTCTCTCCATCAAGTGTACTTTCCTGTCTTCCAGTCGCTCTCGCACTCTTTTTTAAATTTTCCACCCACATTCTGTCTCTGTCACACACACACACTTGCTTTTTCTTTCTTTCTCTCCGTCCTTCTTGGCACTCTTGAGTGACAGCGCCTGGTCCTGGTCACAACATTCCTTATAAAAAAAAACCCAACAACCTTAAGAGCAGCACTGCGCTGAATGTTAGAGATGATTCCTCAACAACTTTAATGGCTTTCGACTTTAGCCCTGAAGCACCAGTAATAATAGTAATAAAGTAATAAAGCACCAGAAGAGAGAACTAGAAAAAAACTCAGTGTTTCCGGGACCACTACAGCCACACACATTTGTGGGACATAACGCTAATTATCAAAATGATTCAATAACAGAGCAACCTGACCTTATAAACTCACATCTTTAATTTCATGAAAAGATCAACATCCCCATGGAACTTCAGTTTTACTGTCTTACTTGAGGAGATCTGTTATGAGCTAAGTGGAGATTTTACACTCAGCTTTTTACTGTCACATTTTGAATGAAACGTGATTATAAAAAGGGCTTGAAATTACAGTTCAGCTGCTCCATGTGCAGATTAATTATGACCTTCACCAAGGAGAATACATATTTGGTTACTGTAGTTTGTTCATCTTTTGTTTTAGTTAGTACCATATATCAAGAAACTTTTTTAAATGAGTGGTTTTACTGAAATTTGGTGGAAAGAGACAAGGGAACTTTATCATGAACTACAGCACTTACTTGTTTTCAACGTTGATTTAAAACTTTCAAAACAAATGTTTACAAAATACATAATCAATGCATAAGTCGTGATAATTCAATGCATGAAATTATTTATTCACTAGGAGGTTATGTGATTAGTTAACACTTAATGGATCATCAATTAATGAATATAGACATATTTATTCTCATAGAAATGAAGCTGTTTTGATAAAACTGAAGTCAGACGCAAACATATCTACAGGTTGCTCAGAGCAAAAATCGAATTCCTGACACAACATTAAAAGTTAGTTTTTTATTTTCACTTCATTAAAATGTTGACATACACTCAGTGTCCACTTTATTAGGTATATCTGTGCAGTCTAATGTAATCCAGTACAACTGTTCTGCCATAAAGTCTACTATTATTATGCCCACAATGTTCAGTTATTAAGAGGTGTTAGTGGTTAGTGGTGGTCTTGTACTGGAGTGCACTATAATCAGAGGTGTTCCTAAAATTCTGCCCCCCCTCATATATGAATATAGGGAGGACAAAAAAATAGAAACACCTCTCAATATAATGGAGTCCATTACAACACCACCTTTACCTATGATCTGAGTAATGAACATAATGGAATTTATACATTTATGACAAAGTGAACATTATGAGCTTGTACAGGTGTACCTAATAAAGTGGCCACTGTGTGCATGCTTAAACATGTCTGTCCATTCTCCCCCAGTGTGTCAACTGTCACCTGCAATATCTTTTTGGTTATAGTGCACCATTCACTTCTGTTCTACATTCCACTTCTTTCAACAACAACAACAAAAAAACATTTCAAAAAACGTATGTGCCACCCCCTGTGACATTATCAAAACCGCAGGGTCATGCAGCAACATGTAGACGTTTAGAGATTTTTAAAAAAGCCTCATATTTCTATGACAAAAAGTACTGTTGTGCTTTCAGAGAGGCTGATCTCAGAGGGTCTGAAGTGCCCTTTTCTATGTAACTGGATTCCATCTGATTTGGGGGCATATAAACGTTGGTGTTATCCTTGCAGAATGTTTTTCCTCCTTTCAAAACACACTACAAAGAAAACATTTGGAGGATGAGGCATTAAATGTATTCATGGGGGAATTCACACCTGATCCGCCTAACACTGATGTATTTTCCTGCCCGGTCATCGGCATACTTCACCCCCAGAAGTTCAAGGCTGAGAGATGCCTCTGGTGCTCTTGATGACATGAATTTAAGAAAAATAGCTGTGGCTAAAAGGCTTGGCAAGGTGTTCTGCATGGGCATCCGAGTGTGTTTGCTTGAGGGGGTACACTTGACCTCCTCCCTCTCGAGGAGCAATGGTGGAGAAAGTGGAGGGCTTCTCAAGGCTGTCAGTCAGACCTTTTCCTCTCATGGAGCTGCTGCTGCTCTAGTACGGCTCACAGCTCCACACGTATAAAACAGTGAATAAATTCAGTATTTCATTTGACACCTTTCTATGTAGTCATAGACATCGGGTGTCTGGGTTTTTAAAATATACTATCTCAACAAAGTAACTCCAAAACATCCTGTAGATTGCCCTTAAATACAACAAAATGCAAATTCTTTGTTTTTATTGGCTTAGAGAATGAATAAATGTTTATTTCCAATAGCTTAATATCTTACAATGATATAATTCTACCTGTATTCAGTGTGACTTTGAGGTACAATGCCTTAATTCTATTAAAACCTGCAGCGTAAAACTAAAAGAAACTTTTCATATTTCACCTGCTTCAAATAGCTTTAATCATTTTTTGACAAAGAAGCTGACCAAAATGTCAGACAAATCCAAGGTCAGACATTGTTCAAATACTCTATATTCCCCCTGCAAAAACCTCTAACAAAGAAAAACTATCTTCCACCATCTTAGAACTTTGAATTACGCCTCTAACTTGGTTTTGTTTTCATCGTCTCTCATCACTCTCAAGATGATAGTGCTGATTGTGATTTGTATTTTCAAAGCTGGGGCGGGAAAGTGTGTGGGTGTTCAGGGGGTGTAGGTGTTTGCAGCAGAAAAAGACAATACAATTAAATGATTAATGCACAGCGGGGCCACTGACAATTAAAACTATTATAGAAATTAAAATGGCATTATGTCACAGTGGAAAGCTGATGATACCCGTGCCGTCTTTTTAAAAGCAATTTTCATAATTCCAATAATTGAAATTACGGCATATTCATTCATCTACCGGGTGAGGAGGGCTAAGAGCGGCTACTAATGAAATGCAATCATTAGCATCCAAACAAAGTAATTGGGTAGTCTTTTATCCTTGGAGATAGGTGATAAGGCACAATCACCCCCGTCACCCTCCTCCATCAAAATGCAAAAGCAAGTAATTAAAGCACAGACAAAGATGAGACCAGCGCTGCTGCTGTGCTGTACACCTCTGAAAACAGCACTGATTGCCTTGATTAGAGACCTTACTGTACCCTCTGATTTTGTTTATGGATACTCTGACATTCTTGGGGAATAGAAGGGGTTGGGAGTACATGGGTGTGGATTATGAATTAGTTTTGGATGTGGCTAAAAAAATCTGGAAGGCTGGGAAACTCTCAGAAATGTTTATATATACTGAACTCCCCGGTGCTACCTGAGGGCCCCCTTTCTGCCAGTGATGGAGCTTGAAATCACAACTAAATCCACATTTAGCTCAGTTAGGTATTAGCTCCTTGTACATACTTAAGTTAATGGAAAATAGTGCTGCTGTGTGTGACAATTACCAACCTGCTTCGGAGGACAGACCAGCAAGAAAAGGGAGGATGGGTGGAGGTGGAGAGGTGAGCCGGAGAAGAAGAGAGAGATTGAAGTGAGAGGAAGATGGGCACATGAAGAGTCTTGAGAAAAAGAGCTCCTTCTCACTCGTCTCTCTAGTGGGGACACCATTCTCTCTCCCTTTTCTTGGCTACCTCCTCTGTGGCGCTTCTTCCTGGTATGTCAGCCCAACCCCCCACCCCACCCCTTCCTCCACAAGACTGCCATCCTTGGAGAGCATCATTAGGCCCTCCTGGAGGGGAGTCAAGAATATAATGCGAGAGGGGCCACCTTCTAAAAAAGAGCCCAATGGAACCTTTTCTACTTATGCCGTCCCCTCATTAACACTCTCCTCTGCTCTGCGCCCGCTTCAAACTTCAATCTCACCTCTTCCTCTACTGTTCATCTCCAGCGTAAGGTAGCTTATGTATCTACCCCCTGAGGGCCGGGGAGGGAGACCATTTTTTGCTGGTGGGGCAGACAGTTGTCATAGCCACCTCCTCTCACGCTCTCGCCCTCGCCCCGTACCTCCACCTCCTCTGAGATGGACTGATGAGGAGGATAACAAAAGGACCTTGAGGGGAAAGAAACTCCTCTTCTTATAGCCTTGGCCCTGAAGCCCACCATTCCATTTTGCAGCCTGTGAAAGTAGGGCTTTTCATCTCAAAAGATCAACACATTTCTCTCCTACAGCCACCTACACCATTTCTCTCTCCCATTTCTCCCTCTCTACTCTTTCTATACACCTCTCTCTTTCTTACTCCTTGGCAAATGGGAAAACTGTCCTTGGTTGGATTCTGTTTTTCAAAGGATTCAATTCTCCTTTGTACACACTTGATCTGACCCTGTGACAGGCATTAAGCGTGTCTTCTGCCTGATACAGAGGGCTCGTGTTCTGTGTGCTGATGGACACAACCCATTATCACACACAAGTGCAAGCACAAACACACACACAGCCTACAAAAAAGTGCACTTGTGCACATGCACGCAGACACCCATCCACACATGCACATGCACACAAGCATCGATTCATGGACATACCACAAATACAAATGCCACTCAAATGTAAATGCATGCAAGCAACCATAGACATACTCACACAAACTCGGTCAGTGTGGCCTGTGAGCTGATGTGCTGAGAATAACTGCGAGGGCTGTTTGTGATTGAGGTTTAAGACCGAAAGATATGTGCTGCCGAGCACAAACTAATGGCTTTGACAAGACCAGAGAGAGAGTTGAAGAGGTCACAGGAGAGAAACGTTTAAAGCTCAAGATACCTGAATCGTGAAGAGAGGTGAGAGCGTGGTGATTAGACATTAAAGGGTCAGTTCACCCCAAAATCAAAAATACATATTTTCCCTCTTACCTGTAGTGCTGTTTATCCATCTAGATTGTTTTTGTGTGAGTTGCCGAGTTTCGGCGAAATCAGCCATAAAGATGTCTGCCGTTTTTTTATATAATGGGACTATATGGCACTTGGCTTGTGGTGCTCAAAATACATTTGAAAAACTGAACAGCAATGTCTCTTTCCCGAAACCCTGATCCAGTTACTCAAGATAATCCACAGATTTGTTGTGAGCATTTTTTTGTAGGAGCTGTTTTCTTTCTACCGATAGTTCCTACATGAAATTGCTCACAACAAAAGTCTTACAACTCTAATAACTAAAACCAATGATGTGTGACTTTACTTGGAGTTGAAAATCATGATTTAAAAGACCTATTGCCCTCCCCAAAGTGGACAGGTTTTACCTGCAGCATATTATGAGACAGCAGGTAATCTACTGTACCAAACTAATGACAGTGAACATATCCAGTGACACTTTTAGCCAACATTTTATACTTAAAGATCTACAAAAGGTTATTCTCTTTGAAATTCAAAAGCTACAGTCTAATCAGAAAAGCATAAAAAAACAAGTGGAACATGCAAAACATGGGTCAAAAATCAGCAGTTTAGTTAATGTTAAAAAGAAGTCATGTTGTTTTGATTTTGAAAACCGCTTACTTCTCACTTTATGAGCAGATACCCCTATTCGTAAATCCATCAATAGGGCTTTGTGTAAAGTCTTTCCTAAGGTGTTAATATCTACCAGCTTGTTTAACGCTTTTGTGATAGACTACATTGGGTTGGACCATTAAAAGTTTGTTAAACCTGCAATAACTTATTCTTTGGCCATAAAGAATAGCAGAAACAAGTTGTGATCACAACAGTGACATACCATCCCCTTTTAATTGGCAAACGGTTGTTTATTTACACATCCTGCAGATACGGAGTTTAGTGGTCGACAGATATGTGTTTTTCAACGGCTGATGCTGATATTTAGAGAGCACCGCTGCCGTTGGCCAACATATAATGCCGTAAGTATCAAGAGATGAGACTTAACACCTGTGACTGTCAAACCAATGACTAGGTCCCAAATTTTGACTGGTTGCAAGGTGTTTCTCATTCCCAAGCCACTGACTGGAGGCCTGCTGAGCACTAACCTGCTATAGAGAAAGGGACCAAACTCAGAGCTGCTCCAGGTAAGCAGAACTGCGGTCAGCCAATGCTCTGAAAGGACAAGCTGTGTAACAGGCAGCCTTTGTATGCATCTCCTAGAGATTTACACAAAAGGGTCAATTGCAGCCTCCATGTTATAGCAGACAGGGTACTTTTGCTTTGGTTTTCGTTTGCTTATGGCTGGTTTTGTTTAAAGCTTCAGAATGTATGTCATCGCATTAGATGCACAAGTATATACAGTATGTGTGTATGTATGCATATATATATATATGTATGTGTATAAATGCATGTATATATGTTACAGATTGTAAAGCCCTTTGAGACAAAATTTGTAATTTTTGATATTGGGCTGTATAAATAAAATTGAACTGAATTGAGTTGAATATGTATGTGTGTATATACGTGTATATATGTATGTGTATATATGTGTATATGTTTGTGTGTGTGTGTGTGTGTGAGTGTGTGTACGTAGCCAAAAAGGAGGAAAATAAAAATAATACTACAAAACAAGCGCCAGAAGTTTCCATTTTAAGGATTATAATTAACTTACAGTGATAGGAAACTTGCCCCTGTCTGCTCTGATTTTGGTTCTCAGAAAAGCACACAGATCTCCATCACTTGTCCCTGTCCTCATTCTCTGCTCTACCTGTCTTTCTCAATGCGCTTTAATTTTCTGTGATTTCGCCCTTGTTGGTGTGTCTCACAGCTGATACAAAAACCCACCGAGTCTTGAAAAGGCAAAAAATGAGAAAAGAGGCTGAGAAAAAGAGAAAGGGATGACGGAAGAATGCATTTGATTAGCACAAGTTTGCTGTTCATGGCAGACTGTCTGAGAGCCGTGGAGCCATTGTGTTCCTCGTGCATGTGTGAATGTTACAGCGAACAGAGAGGCAAAAAAAAAAAGAGACAGACATGGGAAACATGCACACTGACATTTCTTAATCAAATATGGCAATCAGGGGGCCAACCAACAGCATACCATTTGCAATCCCTTTTAATTCATAATCAAAAGCTGAGCAAATGAGGGAGAAATTGAGAAAGACTAAGAAGGGGGGCGAGAGAGAAATGAGAGAGAAGGAAAGAGGGAGAGAGAGGTGCAGGTCATTACATCTCTTTTTACTGGCCCGATGAGAGCAATGCAGAATTAATCAGAGGCCATTAGGCTGTATTTACTTACCACTGCAGGGGCTCGTATCGCTCTCACCCTCTCTGGATACAAACCCTGATAGGATCCTACTCTGCCCCGACCCTGTAGCAGAAGATGGAGCACGGCTAAGAATAAGGGTATAACGAGAATGATCCCGCATACAAGTGTGTGTGTGTGAGCATGCACGTGGGCTTGTGTCTGTATTCCTGGACATTACAGTATGTTGCATCAGGTGGGTGTTGCATCGAGGACACGCGTGCTACAGAGAGGAGAGGAGCTGGAGAGATGCTCTTAAATCAGAGTGTGTAATCCCCTGTGGGGTCAGCCCAAGGCCTCTGATGTTGACTCACAACTCAGGCTGTCACACATCTCTCTGGCTCTCTCCCCTAATGCACCTCTGCCATTACTCACCCAAGTCCTGCCGGTGCCAAAATCTCTGTAATAATAGGCTCGGGTCCCCAAAAGCACCTTGGCACTAAGTTAGTGCCATTTTAAGAAAATAGAGATGAAACCTTTCTAAAAGGGCATGTTTTATAAGTTGTAACTAATGGCTTTTTAATGGTTTATAAATGTGTTATTAATGCTTTATAGATCAGTAATAAGCCGCGAATCACTTTTGAGTTGCAGGTTTGGAAAATTCCCTGCTGGTTTACAGTGATTGGAAGATGTACACAGATCCTTTACTTAAGTAAAAGTAACAATACCACAGTGCAGAAATACTCTGTTTCAAGTAAATGTACAATAGTAAAAGTACAAAAGTATTAGCATCTAAATATACTTAAAGTACCAAAAGTAAAAGTACTGAATGGCCTATGTCAGAATACTATATTTGATATTAATAGATTATAATGATTGATGCAACAATCGCTTTAATTTTGCAGCTAGTAAAGGTGGCGCTAATTAGAACTACTTTATATACTGCTGGGTAGATGAATCACTATTAATTATATTTTGTATTAATAATCTGAATTTGCAAAGTAACTAGTAAAGGTATCAAGTAAATGTAGTGGAGTATAAAGTAACATAAAATGGAATTACTCAAGTAAAGTACAAGTTCCTCAAAAAGTACAGCACTTGAGTCAATGTACTTAGTGTAGCTACGTTCCACCACTGCTGGTGTGTATCATCTTCAAACATAACTTGGTTTGTCTTTTTATTTAGCTCTTTAACCTCACTGATTAACTGATGAGTCCGATATAACAAACTCATGCTCTGCAGCCAAACACACATAACTTTATTTAAAATTCTCGTGGAGATTCCAAAGCTGCTTAACTGGAAACACGAGCAGAAAACTTTATTTTGAAATCCATTGATCCATTTATCCATTGACATGACATTTACATCTCTGACTTAATTGATTGTTTTAGAGGAGAAACCCTTTATTAATAATTTCAACTACTGATAACATTTGAGACCGTCTGAAGCAGAAAATTCTATGTTCAAATGCTCGCAACAACCTATTTTTATGTTTTCCTCACAAATGACCTTTTGCAGTCATGCAAATAATCACCGAAGACTGAATGACACACCTTTGGTGGCCAATCAGGGTGAATGGTTGAATGACCACAACATTTTAGTTGTCTGAACTTTAGGGTCCAGTGTGTAACATTTAGGAGGAGCTATTGGCAGAAATGGAATATAATATTTCTATTAGTGTTTTCATCAGTGTATAATCACCTGAAGGTAAAAATAGTTATCATTTTTCGCAGACACCGTAGTTTCTCCTACACACTTGGAATGGGAGGGTAATGGGAGTGGTTTTCTTTTGGTTGCAATCTGCCATTTCACCACTATATGTCAATAAATCCTGCACACTGGACCAAACAACATAAAGCTGGCAGATTGTTGTCAGTATGAGAACTTGTTGGAACAATAAAAGTCTGTACTTGATAGATTATTGTACTGGAAGAACCCCTTATTAATGTTTCTAACTGCATACCTAATGTTGATGTTTAGAATAAAGTGAGAAAGCCATTAATATTAACCGAAAACACTTTCTAATGAGTTATACAAGTTATAACTGGAGGTCTCTGTCTTTTTAATAAAGATATAGCTAAAAAGAAAAAGTAAGTTATTCTAGAAGATGATATACACCAATCAAATTTTTCACAACCTGATGAAGCTGTCCTTTAATGTCCATTAATAGCTTATTCATGATCCATACAGCATTAATAAATGGCGATAAAGCCATTAGTTACAACTGATAAAGCCTTCATAATGTGTGCTTTATTAGAAAGTGGTACAGGCTTTCTCTCTGCAAAGGTGTAATTGTGACACCACGTACTGAAAAAAGCATGTGTCCAGAGGTTGCTAGTTATTTTGCCATGAGACCTGCTGAAATTGCAACTTCAGAGTCAGCCTCCAGTGACCGTAGAGGTTAATTCTCCGGGTGAGACGGTACTTCAAAGCCCCTGGCACTGGCTGACCACGTCATTACAGCACAAACCTCTTTTAAACAACTGATAGTGAGACAAAGGAGGCTTTGGCATACTTTCAGTGGGCGATATGAGCAAACAGTTAATGACGTTTACTTAAGGTTACCGGAGCTCACCACCAAAGGAGTCTGTCTTGGAAAGAGAGAGAGCCAGCAGAAAAGAGAAATAAGGGAAAGAACAAAAGAAAGGCAATTCAACGCTTTAGTCATTTAGTCTACATTGTTGTTTGTCTGTTTGTTGGGTGTGCCGGAGGAGTTGAGTAATGCTGTGTTTAGAAGTGAATAATTCGCTTGGGCCTTGAATCACACATACAGGCACAACTCTACCTGCACACAAAGGCATGTGGGGAAAAAAGTATTTCATGAATAAAAGATAATTTAAGGAGAATGAAATTTTCTAAAACAGTATCACTCATCGGGGGAATTCAATATGTTTATTTGAAAAGAGAATTCTTCTTCATGTAGATCTTGTTGTGGATCATGTTGATTGTGTTGATGATGAATTTTGCTGTATGGTGAAAAAGTCTTGGGCTGCAAGTGAGAAACATGGTCAGCTTAATTTGGAAGGAGACAGTATACGCTGATTTATAATGACAAAAAAGGCAATTATTTTACTTTGGGTAGTCTTGTTTCTGGGGTGTTAGCGCCTCAACATTGCCATTTCCCTTAAACCTTTCGCAGATGGGTCAATTCACCCAAATCACAAACAAAAAAGAGAAAAACACAACAAAAACACATTTTCCTTATTCCTAGAGCTCCTTTACATAAGTAAAAGCAGCAATACCACAATGTAAAATAACTCAATTACTCATTTAAAACTTGACTTATACAAAACTCTAAAAGGAAAGAAGACACATCTATGTATAACACTACAACATATTGTCATATTTTACAAGACGTTTATAAGAAAATCTGAATCTGCAAAGTAACTAACAACACCTGACAGAATAATGTGATAGATTAAAAAGTTAAATATTTGCCTCTAAAGGTAGGAAGTAGAAATATAAAGTAGAATCAAATGGAAAATATAGTACGAACACCTCGAAATTATACTCAAACTTATAATAACCTAGGTGGAAACAAGCTATAAACATAACACTGACCTATTATTACTTAAGTTGATATGGCAAAATTGTTGGCAGTTCAGTTGTTTATGTACACATCCAGCAGAAATGGAGCAACATTAAAGTCCAATTATCACTCTCCTTTAAGCTCTGTTTTGGTCTCCACCAACTCCTGAGGGAAATATCTAGCTCTTTAGCTGCTAAATGATCCACTATGTTCAGCAGCTAGTGTACCACTTTGTCTGTCTGCTGTTTGGTGGTGGGAGGGCAGTGTACAGTGGGTTTACAGAACTTTTTTGCGGTAAGCAGCTGCCTGCTGCTGCTGCTGGAAACGACACTGATGAGACTGGTGAGAGTGAAGCAAAACAGAGAGTTGGGGGCAGTAAAACCAAAACAATGAGTTGAAAGATGCTAAAACTCTCCGTGGAGCAGAGGGGAACTGCAGAGTCGGGTTTTCTGAGCTCATCACTACAAGTGACACTTTCCACATTACACATAGTCTTTTGATCCAGAGTTAATATAAAAATGTTGTGTATAAGAGCTTTAACTTTTTGATTCTCTTTCAAGAAAGAATTTTCTGGTAACTCAGGATAATCATGTATTCTAAATGTTATTCATTTAAATGTCATATTGTACATATTCTTTACTATTTTCCTATAATATATTTTTTTTATTCTTTTATATCGTATTGTCAATTTTATATTATCTTTATGATTCTTACTTTAAATTTCTTATATTTCTACTATAATTTTTGTTTTGCACCAAAATACCAAAGACAATTATACTAAACTATATTCACCTCTGCTGTTTTGGGGTGGGGTATCTTAAAACCTCAGCACATAAAACAGAAACTACTTGCATGTCTTGATACCACTTTGGGCAGGTAGAAAATGTCTTTTGTGATGTGGGTAAACTGACCTGTTAAAGTTGTTTTAAAAGCAATGTGCCATGCAAGAAAAGGAAAATTAAAAGGAAAAAAACATTCTTTGCCAGATGCTTAATCCTATTTATATAGCTGCACATTACATGTACTAGCTAAGCTTGAGACACATATGCTCAGGGTATGTATATCTAATGGGTGGGGCTGTGTAAGTGAACTGGAGCTCCCACACCTTAAAACACTAAAGTTTACCTTCTAACTCGCCTCCTTCCCCCCCAACAAACAGAGAGCCAGACGTCTGTCTCCGCCACACAGAAACGACTGCAGCCGCAGTGTAAAAGGCACCCCAACAACTGCAGCTGATTCCTCCCAGAACGTGTAATTTTCTCATTTAGCTCACAAGCGTTTGGCCCGACATCAATTAGCACAGGGCCCTGACCTCAGATGTCTGTACCAGGAGACATGGCGGCAAACGATGCACCACGTGGCGCACCTCAATCAGCCGCTTACACTCTCTTTTCTATTTTGCAGCCATCAAATCATCGCCATATACATAATTCATACACCTCAGATTTGGAGGTTTATCATAACCCCTCTCTAACTCTGAGAGTATGATTATATCTTCAACTTTATAAAAATAGGAGGATGGGCTGTCTTTCTGGTCCATTTACATATCTTTCAAGGACCCTTTTTTTACATAGTCTCAGTGACTGTTGTTATGTCTTGCAATATTAAGACAAAGACAAGCTTTATTCGTGTCATTTCAATATCACTGATCAATACCTTATGATCAAGTTATAAAGCATTGCACACTAGTAATAATTTAAATCTCAAATTAATTGATAATAGATGTTAATGTGTGTGCTCTTACTGTATGTACCAGCCAATATGCTGTGCAGAAACACAGAAAACACCAATCTTTATTTTGCCTAGCCATGTTATGCAATACCAAACCTCACCATAGGGGGGTGGGGTCATACCAAAGTGCCAGTGCTGTCACCCATGCCCTCTCAATATGAGAGAGCCATTAAAAAAGGGTGTAATGGGCTTTGGGGCTATCTAAATGTAATGGTAAGATAAGATGAAACTTTGATGACTGGGGAAATTGGAGGCAGAATCAGTGTCTTCTTATTCAGGTGTATCATGGAGACAAGTGTATTAGGAAAGAATAACAATAATATGCAAAATTAACTTGTACTTCCTCCTGAGGATTATGATTTTCTTAATGTGAAACTCCATATAGAACTACAGATGCTTTGAAAAAAAAAAAAAGTGACGTCACTGTGGTGACACGTAACATTAGTATGCACCATAAGATGCAATTAGATAAACCTTGGTTGTTTTGTCATTAACCTTCTGTGCTCATCTTGTTGTAGAAATTCACATTTAGTGGACTCACATTATATCTGATTAGTTTCCTGATGCACTTATTTTGATTTAATTTGATTATGTTTGCACTCCTGCCTACAGGCTTGTGATTTATATGTGTGTGACCGAGTGTTTACATATGTATGCATGCGCATGCAAGTGCGTGTCTGTATGTGAGTCCATTTGCACGTGTGTGTGTGTGCACATGCGTAAGTGTGCAGCATGCACATGTCTCTCCTCCTTGACGTCGTCTGTGCACCCCACCAGGCAGCTCTTGGCCTCCTCCTTTCATTGCTAAGAAACCATCCATTCTGTGTGAGTAATCAGAGCTGTGCCTCCAGGAGCCCAGCCAAGCCTCTCATCCTTGGGCTGCTCAAGAGCTGCTTTAATTAACCATCATACCACAGATGGGATCAATTTTTCCCCCCACCCCCTCTTTCTCGCTCTTTCTCCATGCCTCTCTCTCTCCCTTCTATCTCTGCTGCTTCTTTCCTGCACCCTTCTCTCCCATACACAAGCCCCATAATTGCACTGGAACAGTGCCAGCCGCCAGTCGGGCCCCAGACTGCAGGCCTCTCCTCTCCCTCTGTTCTCCTCCTCAGCCCCTGGCCTCACCTGCTCAATACCTTATTAGTGTCAGGATCTGTAGAGAGCCATTGCGGATTAACTAAAGAGATGTGAGATTGATTTCTGCCCCTGCAGATAGAATTGAAGTTTTCTTCTTGTGTGTGCGCACAAGTGTGTGTGTGTGTGTGTGTGTCGACGAGGGACAGAGTGAAAAAGAAAAGTAGGAAAGATATTTCAGAAAGAGAGGAAAATGTGTCTGATTTTTAGTCTACAACCTGGCAAGAACATACTGTACGCATGTCCACATGCATGTTGTGTGCGTTTGTGCATTAAAATTCTCTAGTATGTATGAGGGGTTTTGAAATGGGGGTTTGCTAATTTGCTATTGGAAGACCCACTTGAGCCTCTGCCTCTCTCACAACAAATTAATCCCCCCCCCCCTTGCTTTACCTTCATTGGTTTTCATGTGGCGCTATGAAGGCACTAGACAAACCTATATCCCTCTGTGTTACACTGTATTCTAGGGAGAGCTCCTCTCTCCTTCCATACACACACACACACACACACACACACACACACACACACACACACAGGAAGAAAACATACATGCACACCCACATCCACCTCCAACACCAATCTGAAAGTCCAATCTCAAATTCTAATCTGCCGCAGTAATAGTTACAAGAAATGACCTGTTCTGTTCATGAAAATAGCGCCCTATTGATTATTCATGGCTTGGGCATGGCTATATGTGTGTCAACGAGGTCTCAGAGGCAGCCAGTTGGGCGAGAGATTAACATCGATTTCAGAGATAGGTGAATTTGTTGTGGAGGAGAGGTGGTTGGGGTGGGCGGGTTGTGTGTGTGTGTGTGTGGGGGGGCAGCAGGTTGGGGCTGGAGCTGGGTGGAGGGCTGTCTCCTCAGGATTGTGCTGTAATCACAGGCCTCCGTCTGCATGGCACATCTCAAGAGTGGTGTCAGCTGGGCTCTCTTCTGTTTGCTAATAGCAGGGGGTCAGGCCTCTCTCTCAAAGAGGTGCGTTTGATCCCCAGGTATGGGACACAGAGGGAAAGAGGTGACACTACTGAATACTAATAGGACGAGCTACACGGCTGCTTATCTTTCATCTGGTGTGTGTGTGTGTGTGCGTGTGTGTGTGTGTGTATGCATTTGATATCCTAATGGTATTTGTGTTTTATAGGCAAACAGTTAGCTTAGTGGGTTTAAAGCTTGGAAAATGTTTTGGATTAAATGGTCTCAAGATGTAAAAAACAGGAGAAAGTGAAACTAATGATTATATTCTAAAACTAATACCTCAAATACTAATAATAAGCATGCCGCAGATAAAACAGAGACCATTCTAACCAACCTTAAGCAGCCAATGAAACTTTTTGAACAAATCCGTCCTGTTCTTGTTGTTGTGTGATGGCAGGTGCATTGCCTTTGTGTGTTACAGCTGCTGATTTGTAGTGTGGTATTTGTGCGTTTGTATAACAGCCATTGTGGTGGCGGTTGTGTAGCAGTTCATGGGTCCCAGGGCCCAGCTGCCAGAGTGAGGCAGAAGAGTCAGACATCATTGTGGTGTGATTTCCTCCTCTCCTTGCAGATGGAGTGTTTTTGTCAGAGCGAGGGCCACTGTGATTGCCTCTTCGCCAACGGTGTCAGCCCAGGATAATACTGCAGCCGTCCCCCCAGGAACAAAACAGGATCAGCGCAATCCATTTTCTTTTTCTCTGCCAAAATGGAATAATTTCAAAGAGACAATCCCTGGTAGTCTCCAAAGCCCAGGAAAAATCAAAAGACAACCATTATGGCAAAATCGTGAAAGAGGTGTTCCACCTTTCCCCTCGGCGCCGCCAAATACTATGCCCAGCTCTAACTAACAAGAACAGCCACAGATAGACAATGAAAGTGGATTGAAGAGCAAAGCTAGCAATCTCACAAAACATAGCACTAAAGCGATACATGAAAGATGCATGCACACAGACTACAGATGAAGAAACAGCAAGTGTAGTCCCCAATATGGCCCTTCGTATTAGGTGCCACACTCAGATCTTTACATTCAAAATATGGTGGCTCTATGAGTCCATACATCTGCAGCAATCCGAGTTATATGGCAACCTGCCCTTTACAATCCTAATGACACTTCAGCAAAGTGTGGTGGCTGAGAGAGGGCGGGAGCCGGGAGGCTTTCCCTCAGAAAGAGCTGAGAGCATCTTATTGGGAAAAGGGCCTAAGAGTGTTGTTGTGATGCCTGGCTCCATATTCTTAGTTCATAGATATTCACCGCACCCATCCCCCCCCCCCACACATCAGTGGGGACACGGAGTCCTATAGTCAGCCACCTGCAAATGAATATCTGTGCAGAGACAGCAGTGTGATGGCGCTTGTGCTTGATGGTCTGAGGTGTAATAAAGATGGGGACAGGCAGGAAGACTCTTCTAAAGGTGCTTTCTTTGGCACATCAAGGTGTAACAGAAATTATCAAAAGCAACTTATCTACACTTACCTGTCACTTTTTTCTGTAGCTTCAAAAGAAATAACGCGTCACGTATTTCTCAAGAACTTGGCATCACATGATGTTTGAAGCTCTGCTATGCACAGGTGCTTGAAGGACAATATCGGAGTAGTTGTCTATTATTGTACAGTTTGAATGAATGAAGAGTGATTGAGTGCAGTACTCCACGCCACCTATATAAAGCAGAAGTATTGCAATGTGAGGGTCAGAGAGAGAGAGGGTGAGAGAGCTCTAGAGGCCTAAATGAGGTGAGGGGAAGTGGAAGTGTCCAGTAGGGGGTCTGCTGCTGTGGGAAGAGAGAGGGGGAAGGGGAAGAAGAGGGAGGAGGGCTTGCTCTACGCAGCGCCTGGGCCAATGCATGAGGGTTTGGGGCTAAGTGTCTCATCAGCATCCAGCTCAGGTGCTGCCAGGGCCCACGCACTAACTATGCCCTGACTTGATTGTAATTGCCTGAATTCAACTCCCGCTGCTCCCTCCTGGCAATATCACAGGCACATTTAACTCCAGAGAGCCTGGGGACCGTGCAGCAGGGCCACAGAGAGCAGCTGACTGCCTCTTGTTGAAGCCTGTGGGCTGCAGGGGGATCCTCTCTTGTGCTGTCTGCTTTGTGGGGGAGGGTCACAGGTGCACGTGGCCCCCTCCTCTTGGTGTTTGTGAACATGAAACAAGTGCGACGGCATCGGGTGTACTCCGACAGTGATGGCATGAGCATGACAGAGGTATTTGCTGTTTTAATGTCGTCTTATGGGGAATAACAATTTGCCCCCTAGCTGTCCTGAGGCCACTTTTTCCAAAACGCACTACAGTATGTACAAGTTCTGTCCTTACACAACCAAAAGCCCCAGCAAAAGTTATTCATGAAAAATGCAACTTCTTTTTAAATTTCGGTGGTGTGTCTGTGGATTTCCAGAGTGTGGATTCTGAATATTGTTGACACCCTGTATTTCAGATATGTGTCTCTGTAGATGTCTGACTCCTGCCACATCTCATAACAGTAGCTGTGAGGGCATCATAGAATGTAACAAACTGAAGGTTAAGATAAGAGGACGAGAGAGAAGGGTTAGACCAAGGTCTAAAGGAACAGAGGCATGCTGAGGCAACAAGCTACGTAAAGTACTGAAAATGTGACGGGGGATGGGTCGCATATAACCAGGGGTTTTGCTGTCTTAGCTTTGGACATAACGCAGACATCACGGGGAACAGAAGCCTGAGGTCGTTGCGTTGTGCCTCGGGATTAATCTGTACGTACTATGCTGTGAAATAAACATGTTTTAATTTTAAGGGTCTCTAATGAATCTCTTCTCATCAACCAACTCGGAGAGAGGTGAGACTGGGCCTACCTCGACAAGAGCTATAAAAAACATAAATTATTCAACATTATCTTTAAAATCTCCACACAATCGGACCAAATAATAAAGCAAACGCTCTTGTTCCTGTCAGCCTGTGTTTATCATGTCCAATTCAGAGCCAAAGTATGCATTTGATTGCTTCCTTTTGCCACCTACAATACTTTTATTTTACACACAGTTCATTATCATGCTGTAGTTATGCTAATGTTTTGGAGGTTGAAAATTGCTCAAATCTGGTTTCAAAAGAAGAACAAAACCCCTCCAGATGCCAGAAATAATTGAATGAAAAACATGAGACCACCATCAACTACTTTACAGTAAGTACATTTGGGTTTTCTCCTAACAGTGCATATGAATTTGGCTCCAAATCTGTAGTTATAGAACATTCAAGCTGCCTACATTTGAGTCCCTTTGTTTGTGTGACATTTGTAACAGACAAGGGCATGAATGAAGTGCTTCCCTCTTACGCAGACAAAAGCCCTTATTCAAAAACAAGATACAAAATTACAAGCAGAAATAGATTTTGCAGTGGTAATATGTAATTTATGTTTCCCAATCGGCCAGCTTTTGGAAACTGCAGCAGGGTTAACTTAAAAAAGTTAGCCTGTGGCGCTCCTCATCCTGTGATAATAGGGCTGTCTGTAATGAAGAACAGGCGTGTTGCCAACAGGTGGTCTCTTTAAAAGACCAGAGCCACAGCACTCAGGATGGGGGAAAAAAACTGCCATGGCAAAATGTGTCAGAATCTAATGTTCTGCAGAGTGAAAAGCCTGTTTTCTGTCTTTTGTTCCCAGCTAGAGATTTAGCCTTGTTCCCCATTGTTCAGGGCACAAACGAGCAACAGTCTTTTTTGACATGGAGCCACAGATGAATAAAGACTGGAGCTGACTAGTCACAGGAAAGAGCTTTCTTTTTGGAGGGCTTGGAGCCCATTAAGAGTTTGTGAGATATGAATGGATATGAATCCTCTCCTTCGACCCCACCAAAAAATACAACTGGACCCATAGAGGACAAGGAACACCTCTGTGTCTTTTTTACCAAGGTTCCCAAGGACATTACAAGAAATCAGGCAGAGGGAGGACTGATTGACAGGCAGGCATTACAGTGTCAATGAGGAAGTGGCTCTTTGTTAATTTGAAAGGATACACTATGCCCACCCAACCTTAGAGCACTAACCACTGACACTACTGTTGACATATTGACTTTTTATTCTTGACATAAGCAGTAGGAAATAAGCCAGGTAATTACTGTGATTACAAACTGTATTATTGTGATATAAACTTTACATTTTAGTTAAATCCACTGTAGGAAGCTGCGCGCATAATGTGCTCATGTAATAAAACAGACAGAATAAAGATAATGAGATATTTAGTGAGCCACTTCATGCAGATGCTAGTCAGTGTGCTCAACTCAATGGGCAGATGATGGGTGGATCCCAGCAAACGCAGCACACAAAATACAACCTTTTGTCCAACTCCATAATCCATTTGTTACACTCAGACCAATTTGTCCTCATTAACCCTCATAAGGGGACTGTGTCTGAGACAAAAGCTCCAGGGGAACAATGAGCAACCCCCCTCCACCCACGTCCATCCACATCGCTGCAGCTCAAGTGCTTCCCTTCCCAGCACATTGTGGCCCCTTGTTGCCCAGAAGGTTCCAGTCCATGAGCAAGAGACGGACAGAGCCGAACAAGCGAGGTACACCTGAAAGAGGGGGTGAAAAAGAAAATCCTCGTTTCCGCGTTAAGAATTAAATATCTTCCAAAAAAACACAATGCAATGTCTTCTATTGTATTCAGGTCACTCCATCAATCAACTCTGAAATAAATCTTGACGTGAGACACAAAGAGCAACAACAAAGAAAAGGAAGGGGAGTTACAGTAATTTCCAAAGAAAGTGAGAAAGTTCTGTTTTTCTGTCTGTGTATACCACCTGTTCCAAAATGTATTTAAAAATGCCACATATTATTGTCATTTAGTTCTTTGAGAATAAGCACAAAAGGAGTTACATTTTGAAGTACCATAAACCTCGATCCAGTGGCTCTAAAAAGACAGTCTATGTCTGTGTGTTCATTTCGTCAACCATGAACTGGTCAAGGTACCTCCTTCAAAGCACCTTTCTTATTTGCAATTAATCAGTTTATAAGAGTTTTATGTTTTAAAATATGTCTTTGAGGTAGTTATTTTCCTCTCTTCTAAACTTGGAACAAACAGACAGCCTTGGCAAGCAAGTTAATTTACTCAAGTACAATTACATTTTTTAAACCATTAAATGTATTTGTAATCTATAGTTAGCAGTTACTTTAGATTTACTATTTATTTATGTTTATTTATATAGGGACAAGTATATAGCATGAACCAATGCCACATAATACAGCATTAACAGGCAAAGATCATTTGCAATCCCAGTCCCTAGAAGGGCCTGAAAAATATACAAAACTCAGTAATAAAATGGATACAGAACAGCCCAAACAACAAACTGTTATAATGATACCATAAAACTCAATGACAAGCACCTGATCATTCATGACAACATGACCATTCAATCTTTCTATTTCAGCTTGAGTTTAAAATGATCCAAGTCATGATCAATTTTAGGTTCTGTGGGTATGATCTTACATTAAAACACATATGATAAGCTTATGAAACTCAATGCACTGTTAATGATGAACCAGTGGCTGCTAACGTAGTTGTGTAGGAGTTGTTAGCAGTTCCATTAAAGGGACATCGTTTAATTTCATTAACGGTATGTGGCCCAAAGAGGTAAAATGACGCAACATTTCACAAGAACAGTATTTAAAGTGTAGTATTTTTATTTTGTTGTATTGTTATTTTTATATAAAGATCTGAATACTTCTTCCACCACTGCAAACATATACCCTAATAACTACAAAACTGAAATAATCCCTGATTGCACTTTCAACATATTACAATAATCCTCCATCGTAGTGTTCTTCAAATGTGGCTTAATTTATTCAGGCTAACACATGGTTATCAAGCTAAAATAATCCTGCTTATTCTCAGCCAGCTAATGTGGTTCTTTGGATGCAGTTTGAGGATTGATTTGTGGATCCTGGATGAGGATATATTGAATAACAGTGCAGTCTTATTTTGAAATACTAAACAGCGATCAGTGTTAATATGATTGGCTTAGTGTTGATCATGTGATTGCATTTAAATGGAGGTAGGTGTGTTGGGAACCCTCCCAGCATGCATTGGGATAATAGATTCATGGACAGTTTATGCATTTTATGTGCTACTGCTTTGTCAGTTTTATTGTCAAATGAAATGCCATATGTTCTGGCTCCATTGGTCGTTTAACTTTCAAAATCTTTTAGTTGAGTTTACTTTTTTTTGCTTTTGTTTTTGCACACAGTATCTCAAACTATATTTTTATATTCCATCACGTATGAGGGTAACTCGTCATAGCAAACATTTTATTGTGATAATTACGCCAACAGATCATAATGATTTCTCAATGACACTGCATGTTCTCATCTAACTTGTATTTATATCAGCACTCTTATTATAAATCTAATAAAGCGAGCCATTTGTGTCTGAAAAAATAACTTCATGTTTAGGGTTCACCATGAAACATGATCCAGCTAACTGTCAATAAGCTGCAAATTTTGGAGGTTTGGGCTTAAGGATTTGTTGCTCCGACAACAGTTCAAGATGAATTTTAAAGCGGCTTCGAATAAAAGTAAAAAATCCAGATAATTTCAAATCACGTCAAGTACGAAGACGTGCAAAAAATATATATATATCAGAATTATTACTTCAGAAAGCCTTTTATAAACATGTCACAGTGTCAAACACAGCGGCGTCCCATTTAATGCTGGTTTGTTGGGTCTCCGATATGTTTTCCAAACAGAGTTGCAGTAATCAGGTCATTTGTTATAATGACAACCATTAGGGGTGATCATTGTCACACAGCAGACAGGCACATAAATCAGGTGCTCTCTGATTCATCTCAATTACACACACGCACACAGACATGAACACACAAACCTTTTCAGCATTAGACATTAAAGATGAAAATGTTAAACAGCTATGATAAATTAAGTTTACATCATTCATTTTCTGTGGGGGTTTTTTTTGTTTTTTTTTAAGTTTTGTAGTTCAGGACTGTTGTATTATCTCTCAGAGCTGAAACAATTGTCAGAAAATTAATAAGCAACAACCAATAATTCATTAATCGTTGACGTTATAATTTAAAGGACCAGTGTTTAGAATTTAGTGGCATCTAGCAGAGGTTTCAACCAACTGAACACCCTTCGCCTCACCTCCCCCCCTTTCAAGCGTGTAGGGGGAACCTTCAGCCAAAGGCCCGCTCTAGAGCCAGTGTTTGGTTTGTCTGTTCTGAGCTACTGTAGAAACATGGGGGTGGAACATGGCGGACTGCGTGGAAGGGGACCCGCTCCCTCTGTAGCTATAAAGGGCTATATGTAGCTATAAGAAACACGACGATTCTTATTTTCAGGTGATTACACACTAATGAAAGCATACGTATGAATATTATTAGACCCCCCTAAATCTTAAACCCTGGTCCTTTAAGAAAGAAATCACTGATTACATCTTTTAAAATGTAAATGATAGTAAATTGAATATCTTTGGGTTGGTTAAGACTCAACAAGACCATTGAAGATGTCACCAGGGCCTTTGGGAACTTTCCACCATTTGCTTACATTTTAGACCAAATGATTAATCGAGTACTAAATTGGAATATTAATTGAAAATGAACAATCATTAGTTGCAGGCCGGTTTTCTGCCAATAAAGGAATGACTGATTGCAATCAGATTGCACGTTACAGGTAAGAGATGACGTAGATGTAAAGGTCATGATTCAATTATTAGTCCAAGTTTCATGAAGGAAAAAAATATATTTTATTTACAGAGCAATAAAATCTTAGTTAACTACAGAACTATTTAGAAGAATACAGTTTTTCTGTCTGTAATGGCCACGACAGGAAGCTCATATGAAATGTTTGTGTTTTTAATCGCACATTGTGAGAATGGTGCTAATGAAGAGGTGAGGAATACAAAAAGGAACTAATGACGCTTGTTGAATGCATTAATTGACAGTGTGTCTAGAGCATTGGTTTGTGGGTATGTTACAGTGGACACTCTGTTCCATATCCAGGCCCGAATTCATTCACCCTCTTCAGTAGTGCCGCTTTCACTGCACTGATCTTCTCATCCAGCTCTGTCAGACTGCAGGCCTGAAGGACAAAGTAAGAAAAACTGATCAATCGATCAACCTCCACTTACAAAGTGCATTGAAAGAAAACCCATAAACTACTAACCTGAGCAGGGGATGTCTTTGGTCGCTTGTGCAGGTGACTCTACAAAAAAAAGCACACAAGTACACATAAGAACTTTTTAATTAGCACAATTTCTAAACTGGCTCGAGCTTTGAGAAGCATACTAAGGTACTTGTCTGTTCCACTTCTTACTTTGCCTCAAGGACTGAAAAAAGAATTTACTCCGAGAGACAGACACAATGAAATGAAAAGATGTTTTACAAAACCAAAACTTCTCCTAATATGAGAGAAACACAGTATGTATTCATTTAATTTTAAGTTACTTTTAATGGTATTTTGCCTTTATTGGATCTTTTGACAATAGTTAGAGACCGTGAACATGGGAAGAGAGATAAAAGGGGTAGTAACATTGTGGAATTGCTTATTTATAATTGCTAAGTTATGGAGTCTCCTTTGCTGTTCAGTGTTAAAATGTTGTTCCTGAAACTGTGGGCCAACTTTTTATACCTCTTCAGCAAACACCAAACTACAGTATTTTCAGAAACCAAAAAAACCCCAAAAATGATTTGGTAGCGGTACTCCGAATATAAAAGACCCCAGTTTATTCAAAGACACTCGACATCTCTTGCTCTGCTCACACAAACATGCAGTGACTCAAAGGCAGATAGAGAGCAGCATACTCACAGAAGCAGCATGCTGTGCAGAGAAATACCAGTGTGAAGAGACATGCAGCATCTTAAGCACACTTACTCAGATAACTAAACATACACTGGACGGAGTCCTTCTAGATGGGAAATTAGAGTCTGTGCGACTGCTGAAGCCTGTCGGTTGAATCTGATGTCCAATAAATTACTTGCGGCCATCTTTTGGGTCTACACTTCTCTATAAAGCACGGTGTAGTGAGAAGTAGTCATTTCTCGAGTGAGCTGTGCAGTGACCTAAAAGTTAAAGTAAATCTAACCAAACGCATTTTTTACTCAAATCAACTTGATGTGAAGTGTAACTTGAGGAGGAAAACGTGTTGAAGTACCGGGCATATCAGGGGAAACTCCATTAGCATCGCCCACAAACTCCTCTCAGCAAGTAGATTCCATTTAGAAATGTTTTTGCCGACAGCAAACCAATATTCTACATGCCAAGGCATCATACACATTAAATGTGCTAACTGACGGAGATCGTGTGAAATGGACAAACTAAAAATACTCTTTAAGAGCTTCTCGTCCAAATACAGTATGAATCATTGTCTGAAATACTGTCCAATTCTTGAGTGCAAATTCTGAGGTTCATTCAGTCAAAGTATCCAAAATACTGGATTTTACCATGTCAACCATGGACTAAACCAGGAAGTCGAAAGGTAAACTGCACTGTGAGTGTGTGGGTCAGCGAGAGAGGAGAGTGACGGTGACTGCACCCAGAGCAGACAGGTGTTAGCGATCAGAGCAGAGAGACAGGCTAGCAGTGAATTTGTCTAGAGGCAGTAAATGTACAGTCTAGGTTAGTTTGCCCATGAATAAACGCTGTAGCTCCCCAATACCCAAGACGTTCCCGTGTCTTCCCAGTGCTGGATAAAAGTGAAGGTGGTTAGCATCAACTTCAGCCCTGGAGGAAAATTTCGCCGTGCTTCCTGACCACAGTCTGAAAGCTGCAGCAGGAACTGTTAACACTATGCTTAAGTTACCTCATTAAGCAGATCATAAAAAAATATTTTAAAATAGTAATCATAGGGATAACTACTCTTATTTGCTTTTTACTCTGAAAGCTTTAATTACATATATTACTTGCCACCTTTAAATCACGATGGTAGAGGGCTCAGTGGCAATGGATGATGGCATCGTTCATCAGCCCAAACCTTTTGGAAAAGATACCTCTAAAATTCCAAAAGGAAGGAGTCAATTATTAACTATTTAGTTACTGTAATATGACGTGGTTTTATCTTTTATAGACAACTAAAATTAAACTATTTGGAACACATTATAGAGTCCTTTGTAACACGCTCAACAGGAACTTGTTCATGGAGCGTGTGTCCATAAAATGTCAAAGGTCTGGGCTGCCAAAATCATAAGAGCTCCAGAGTTCAAATGTCTATAGCAACAGCAGAATATAACAATGACTTTTAGTAACTTGATATATATATATATATATAAATCTGTGCAAATTAAGTTAAAGAGGATTTAAAATAGTACATTAGCAAAAAAAAATCCCATATCCATAACCCAGACGTTTAATACAAATGTTAAAATTACATCCATTACTGTAAGGACTGTGTATGAACCCTGACTAAACACTGACTAATAATTATTAGAAAGTGCCTTTCATGTGTCTATTTCAAAGCCACAAGACTCACCGTGGACAGAAAGTACTCGGGTGAGAGTCCCTCCAACTCGAGAATACGATCCTCCAGCTTCTTTAGTCTCTGGTAGACACTCAGTGGGACTGGGCCCGCTAAGGAATAAACCACTTGTTGAACACTTGTCTGAATACTGATGATTTTACATGAAAAATTCAACAAATGTAGGGTGGAGATTGTGAGTTAGGCATGTGTATAAGTGTTAGAAGAAAAGCAGAGCCATTATAAAATTTGGCTTAGTAAAAAATTGCTAACACTGTATATATCAGGTAAAAACTAAATATTTTTAACTTCTTTTCTTATTCACCAAACATTTACTATCTCAGATGAATAATACCTTGTACAAGGACTACAATGCCTCCACTAGAACATTTCAATGTGTTACATGTCTTCTATATTGTAATCATAAATTGCTATCATTAAAAACTTGGGACTTTTTTTTGAAAAAAGGCAAATATTCCAGTTTAGTTGAAAATTAACACCTGGTAAAGAGTGCAATGATGTGGCCCTTTAGACATGTAAAACATTACATGCAATGAGATGCACTGATTTTAGCATTAGCAAAACATTTGTGTTTTCGTCCTTGTCTGACCTGTTGGGAGTTTCAGGTGAGTCTCAATGTTGTGAAGTCGTTCTTCTATGGCTGCATTTCCGCAGTCTCTTGCCATCAGCCCCCTCTGCTGCTCCCCAGCCTCTCCTTGGCCTCCCCCACCACGAGTCTGGGGCCCGTAAGTGTTAACCACCCGGGTAACTAGCCAGTCAACCAACATAACACAAAAACAGGAAACGTAACCCAAGATTAGACTAGTTAACAGTATGGTTTAACAGAGTCTTAGGCCATGTACAAAGCATGCAGATGCGTGGAGGGGTCCTAAAACACCCTTGACATTTGTTTGGTAGTATAGATTAATTTACAGAGATGAATCTGTCTGTGCTTTAAATTGTTCAGCACTTCTTTTTATATGACTTCTGGCAGCAAGCTGACCCAAACAGATTTTGGTCATGATACATATAATGTAGGCCTACTGTACTGTGGCCTACATTTGAATTTAATTATATTAATTAAATCAAAAATCATACATTTTTAACATTTCTTGTAAAGTCACTTCTAAACAAGATTTATAATGATTTGGGACCTTTGACTTTTTCGAAATGATGGTTACAGTTTATTTAATAAAGCTGTTAAGAAATGTCACATTGACATTTGTGGCAAATATTTATTTTCTTACCTTTCACGTGGCTTTTAAAACCTGGATAAGGAGTGAAAACTGCATCTGTTCTGGCACAGCTGTTTTCTACAGAGGAGAAATTTGGATTTAAAATTTGTAATGTGAAAGTGATAAGAACATTTATATATATTGCATATGTCACTTAAATCACAAATATTACCATTAGTGTGTCCTGATTTCTATAACCGGTGACTCACAGAGGCTTTAAATAAAAAAAGGCCCTCCGTCTCATGTTTTTCTGTACTAAGCTGGTTGTGTTTTGGGGCCGAATGTGTTAGCTACTTCAGCCCCACTCTTGGAACAGTTCAGCCTGACCTCTCGCCTGTGGAAATCAGCTCTCTCCCAAACATTGGCAATCTGTGTGCAGGCTCCCTCTCCACCCTGCCCCCAACCTCTTTCCCCATTCTCACCCTGATTGCAGTCGATCACGTTGCAAAACTCGCGCACATTGTTTTCATTGATCTCCATCTGCTTGCGTTCCATAAATGCAGATATTCTTCGCTCAATCTACGGTTACAAAGGAGAGACAACAGAAATAATGACAAACGATGGATTGATGAGCTATTGATAGATGTCAAGAATACAATAAGGTTTTTTGCCAATGTAAATCTAATGAGGCAAACAGGGTGCAGCAATTTACATCAGATGGAATGAGAGATGTTGTAGGAAATTATTCCAGGTAGCCAAAAAAGTTGAATTGCTTCATCACATGATGGAATATGAATACTGTTTGCTTGGCTACCAAAATAAATGCACAACAGAATGGGGCCTCTTGTCCTTCATCCACATGCAATCTCAGAGTAATGAGCATCCACTTCATAATCCAACAAGGACCTGGCCCTCTCTAAAGCCCTCCAGCAATGTGGTCTGTTCTACCCGACTACAGCACTGAAGAACCCCTCATTCTCTGCTGAACTCGGCTTATCAGATCTCCATCAAGCATTTGCTTCACGTCATGTGCACATCATTGGGAGCAATTACTTATGATTATTCATTTGCTTGATGGAGAGTAAAGAGGGCTCTAAAAATGCCACTGCCAGAACAGCTGACTGAGACCAACCTCTGACTTCCTGGCTCTGATCTGAACCATGACGTCATCAGCCGCCGTCTTGCTTTCTGCAGCCTCTGAGCTGGGAGGATGGTGCTTAGACAGTGCGGTCGCCTGCTCTTTGATTGACGACGAGGTGACAGCATCATCACATGTGTTGTCTTTTGTAGATGAGGTATCATCATCAGTATGCACCAGTGTCTTTAAGCTTTCTGAAACAGCCTATATAAACAGTTGGGGCAAAAAGCATATTGCATTAAAGAACAAATAATGTTTTTTTTTAATTAAAGACACTTACTAGCAAGGAAAATAGTCATTTTAAGGTCTTTTAGGTATGTATTGGTCGTCAGTTCAAACTTACTTCAGCAAACACTTTTAGCCTTAAAATGAAAACATCGTGCAATTTAACCAATGTCAAAATGTAGAAATTAGCAAGCCTGCAGTGTGTAGCCACTTTACCTGTAATTTAGTGATATGCTCCTGCAAAGAGCTGTACACATGAGCATCTGGAGATGATGGAAGATCCACAGCTGCGATGTTGACTTCTATTCTCAGAGCTGCATCACTTAATTTGAGCTTAATTTAAAAAACACAAACAATGTGAGGCTACAGTGCCCTAGATATTAGTGTAAAGCAGATCAAGTCAAGTGTTAGCATAGATTAGCATGGTCTGAGGACAATGTACAGATTTGTCAAGTAGTTGTAAGTTACTTAGTTTATTAGCCAGTGACCTGAAAAGAAACCCTGATCTATTAGGGTGACTAATTTAGTCTCTTTTCAAGGAAAAATGTCAGTCATTTGCTGGTACCAGTATTTTTGCTTCTCCCTGTTTGATTTAAAACAAGCAATTTGAAATCATCATGTTTGGATCTGGGAACTTGTGATAAAAAAAATAAACAAACAATCTTACCATTTTCTGACATTTTATACCATGACTTATCAAGAAAATAATCTTTACTCAGAGCCCTTATTGTTAAACAGTGGTGTAAAGCCACTGTGATGATGCTACTAATTTTAAAGATATAGCTCATGTGCATGGAGGTGCAAGGAGATTACACATTTTAACAGTGTAGAAATGCAGTGTAAACATACAAATGATGTTCTTCATACATTTCTGTGCTTATTCTTGCTTTACTAGACAACGGGCAGGAGTAGGGATCACATATGTGCGAAATAATGCAACCAAACAATCATACTATGCGAACATTAATTAAATAGTTTATATGTTAAATACAGGTTGCAAGGAAGAAGAAGATATAGAGCTGTGTATGGGGTAGCTAACGGTAATAATGGCAAATATCAATAAGTGAAATTAAGTATTTCATTTGATGAGACGAACTGGCTGGTTTAGCCATGTCTAAACATGTAACATATGACTACAAGTTGGTTAAAATAATTTAGCAGAAACCCACGCACGTTTAGGTTTGTTGCAACTTGCTTGACAAAATCACCGCCTGAATGTTGAGTAACAATGAATGAAGTGAGGCATCTGGTCCTGCTACACCGGGATGCTAAAAACATTAGCATGAAGCTAGCTGACAACACGGGCTAAAAGAAACGTCGCTCGGGACTACATTGCTCAAACAATGTCAACCAACCTCTTTCCCGAAGTCTGCTAGCAGCTTCAGTACCACGCACACGCAGTCCCTGTAGCTGGACATTTCACTGGATTCATTGGGAGAAGCATGAATTCCACTCAGCTTCATTGTCTCCGCCATTGCTGTTCAACGCCAGGCCAGCGCAATACATAGTGCCCGCTGATTGGTTAGAATGAGACAGCGTGTGCGCAGGAGATGACACACACACGCATGCGTGCACTCACACAAGCGTTAATGTGTGGGTAGTTGTTCAGAGCAGATAAGAGTATACTTATTATTACCCTGGGTTGGTAGCACACAGACAGAAAATTATGCAATTTAATAATTATTATTTATTCTTCATTTAATCCCTTTGTTACTAAATATTTTATATTTTACTATAGATTGCTGCTTCAATGCGTGCCTGCGAACCAAATTTCCTTCAGGATAATAATAAAGTTGAAGAAGTTGAGTTTAAATAGGTCAACCTGATGATGTGAACAACTTTGTATACTGTTTGGTAGTTTAATTAATAACAAATCATATTCTATAAACTGATCATATGATTTGTGTGTAAAGTCTTGATCTGCAAAGTAGCTAGTAACTAGCACCACAGCTATGGAACAAAATACCAGAGGATCAAAGATGTGCCTTATCTCTGATTGCCTTAAATTAAAAAGTAAACTTAAAACCTTATTAGTCTTGGTTGCCTTCTAATGTCATGTTTTTCACTTTTATTTTGTTTTGAATGCATTTTCCTTTGTTTTTATGTCATTTTTGTTTTTATATCTGTATTGCTTCTGATTTTGCTTATATGTTTATATTTTATGTTATTCATGCTTTAAAGTTTGATTTTATAATGTAGCCTATGTAAAAATGCCCGGTGCATGAATTGAGCTACATAAATAAATTAGCTTTGCCTTGCATAGCTGTCATGCTACAGGTGACGTTGATATTATGAGGAGAGGATTCAGCAGAATAAAATGTCCCTTTTTCTCATTTACAGTTAAAAAATGCTGAGCGCCGCTGTGCACAAATTCCACACAATAATACACATGGCTCATGCTATAGATCAGTACACACTAAAGCCTTTCAGTAATTGGTGAAATACAAGATGAATGATGCTGAAAGAAGAAAATTATCTTCTAATGCGCATAATTACAAATGCATCTCTACATTGAATGCATAATAAGCCTATAAATACAGCTTAAATAATTACATTTTTACTCTGAATTATATCTGGAGTCAAACAGGAAACAATCGGACATGGCTACCTGCAGAATAGACTGACTCACATGTGAGATTTCTAGCTTCATTTAACTGTATTCTCCATCACTCACTTTTCAAACAGGATGAAGAATGGTCACTCAATTATAAGAACATTGTCCCTCAGACTGCGGCGGACTGTGCAGCAGGGCATTGGGATGGGAACCTGGCGACAATGGCGTATTTTTCTGAGTTGAGTGACTGTGGGAAAATCTCCCTCCTCTATTCAGACATTTTTCCCTTCTTTTCATATAATGAGGAGAGAGACTGATGAAGGCAACAACAGAAAAAGAACAATTACAGGCAATGAGAAAGCACAACCACTCAGAGCTCAATAATGCTCTCTAGAAGGGTTAATCATTTTAGGAAGGGGTCTGAAGACAAGCCTTTTTAGTTTAATTCATCTCTGGGGTGATATTTTTCCCCCCCTGAAGCAGGAAGGGAACTGTAACACTTGACATGGTTTGACATGCTGAGCCATTGCTGAATGTTCCCACACAGCAAGGAGCTCAGAAATTAAAAAACTGCTCATTTAATTTGCCTGGCTGCAGACCCAAGAGCTGTGATACATTTTCTTTTTTTTTAACTGTCTGGAAATGTAATTTAAGGTGCTTGGTTTTGCCAAGAAACGCGATATGTTAGATTTCGGATATATTTAAGCAAATTTGAGTTTTGCAGACACTCACGATCTTTGAATGTCACTTTATGCTCTTGTGGCTCTATTTTTGAACAAACTTCATGTGGTTAAAATTGGAAAGGACCAGTGGTGGATGAAGTATTTATCTTTTATCTAAGTAAATATAAACGTACTAGTACGTCACTATAAAAATTTGCAGTTACAAATAAAAGTCCAACATTCTAAATTTTATTTAAATGAAAGAACAGAAGTTTTGGCAACAAAATGTACTTAAAGTATAAAAACTCATTATGCAGAATTGGCCCCGTCAGTACTGTATTATATTACTGGATTGTTATTATTGATGCATCAATATATAAGTAATACTTTAATGTTGTAACTGGTTGAAGGGCAGTTCATTTCACATGCTTTATGTATTTTGAGGTGGTTAAATATATACTAATGCATCATATTTTATAAGCTAGGGCTACTAATTTGTTTTGTATGTAAAATCCTAATCTGAAAAGTGTGTACTAGCTGTAAAATAATGTAGTGGAATAATTAGTATAAGGTAGTACAATATGGAAATACTTAAGTAAAGTTCTCAAAAACTATCTCAAAATTAAACTGGAGTACAGTACTCAGCAATGCCACAATTATAAATAACACCAATTTTTAAAGTATGCAACATGTGTTTTGAATGAATCTTGTGTGTTTAAAAACATTAACCGGTCTATTTAGCATTCATAAACCGTATGTAAACACTTAATAAATTTTTTATAACACAATATAAATGTAGCTGTAGGCAGATATGATAACTTTTTAAAGTGTTTATTAATGTATTTGTCAAACATTATAACTAGTAACTTAGTACAACATCCTATAAATGTAGTTGTAAGCAAGACATAAGATTATTATAAAATGTGTTTAATGTGTAATTAATACATTTGTCATCAATTGTAACTACGATACAACCGTAACTGGTGTGTAAATAGTGTACGAATGATTGATAATGCAGTAGAAAATATTTAATTATATATAATTACAGTTATAAAACGGTTTATTAACTTATATATATGTGTAGTAATCATTAACATGTGGGTTTAAAACTGTTTATAAATGTGTTCATGAAGACATGTTGGGTTTAAAGAATCATTCTTGATCTTAAAAACACTAATATTTTGACAAATAATTCTCAACTCAAGGTCCACTTACTAGATTTCTAACGGTGCTTTCAGCCACCATCATGGACTTCATCAGCAGGTGGATTTTGCTAAGTAGCTTTGTAGAGTAAAAAAAAAATCAAATATATAAATAGACCTACCTTATTAATACTTTATATTTCACATTCACATTAAATATGAAGACATCATGACTACAACTATTATATTGTCAATAATTCCTTATCTGTCTATACACCAATTACTGATACTTCACAGGAGTTATACTTGTTGACAGATACAGTAATAAACGATTTCCTTATATCAGCTTTCAACGACATTTATAATGTGTTACAAACCATTCATTAATTGTTTATAGACTGCTTACAGATATTACATAGGTGGGTGATACTGAGATACTTTGTTGGGCGAAAATGTTTCTATTTTGGTTCACAAGAATGTGGTCTTGCAAAGAGAGGGAGTTGCGCAGGAAAGAGGGTGCTGGTGGTGGTGGAGGGAGACGGGTGAAGAGGGATTGTTGCTGCCGCTTGCCTCCGTCACATCAGCCACCTGCAGGAAAGTAAAAAGGTTCGCTTTTGAGCCTGTCTTCAACACGGCGGCAGATGATGTTGACAGAGCATGAGACAGAGTAAAGGCCAGACGGGAGGGTCGGGGGAAAGAAGGAAGCACAATGTAGAGAGGCAAGTGGATTGTGGTGGGAAGGTTTTGTCTCGTTTAACTGAGAGGGGAATAATGGAAAAAAGTATTCCTTTCCTGTGGGATTGGGACTGAGCTCCTCATAGCAGCTGAACGTGTAGAAATGTTGCTTATGATAACTATCAATCAATGTTTTTAACAACCATCTTGTATTGTGAAAAGAGAACCTCTTGTTCACCATGAAGCAGGCAAACGTCACAGTGGAGAAAATGGTAAAATATGTTGAAATGTATTCATTGTTTAACAAGACAAAGAGTACAGCCATGCGAGCGGCTCTGTGAGGCTGTGTTTTGAGCTAAATGCTAAGGTCGGCATGCTAACGTGCTGATGTTTAGCAGGTATAATGTTTACCATGTTCCCCAACTTAGTTTAGCATGCTAACATTAGCTAATTAGCACTAAAAACAAAGTATTAAAAACACAACACTGTGAAAAACTGTCCATACTGTTTTTATTGCTTACACAGAGGCAAACCCAGCTCCACCAAACTCTAAGTGAGTTAACGTGAGAGGGAAAACACCACTCTCCTGTGCAATGCACTCTCCACTAAAAGTTAGCCACAGGGGTAGGCGGGCAGGTTATTGCTTTAAGCCACTTCTGGCTGTGAAAAGCATTAATGATATGGACATAGCGCTAAGGATCCTCATAAAGTTATTAACTGGCTTTTACTGCTGCACACTGCTGTTCCTGCCACGTTTCCAATCAGCAAAAGGAAGATGCACGGCCACCAGTACTTCAGCCTTTACATGGGCAATCGCTTAATCAGCTTAATACAGGTTCCCTTGCAAGTACGGAGCGATTCAAGAGGTCTCTTGCCTGATCTATGTTCACATAGTTTTCCATTACATGCCTTTGACTGTCTGTAAATCATGTATTATTATTTTTTTGCCATCTCATAACTGACACATCACACGACTGGCAAAAATAACATAACACAATTACAAAACTGGTGAGAAAACACAAGTCAGCACCAGTGGTGAAAAAAGAAATGTCAGTTTAGTAGCTTTCGGGAGCTTTTATCAGCAGACAAAGTCTTCCCAGTTGTCATGAAATTGTAGATGTTCAAATTGCCTTGATTTTTCTCAGAGCACTTTAAGACCTTTTCATCCATGTTGGCTCAAAAGCTGAGGTTCAAAATTCATTCTTGACCTTAGAAACAGTAGTTGAGAAAACAACTCAAATCCTCTTCTTAACTAAAATTAGCAGTGCCACAATATAAACATATTGAATTACAAGAAAAAGTCCTGCATTCGTTAAAAAAGTACAAAATCAAAAGTAAAAGTATTTATTATGCATAAATAACTTCCCTATTACTATATATACACACATTATATAATTTGATTATTATAACTGATGCATTAACGCGTGCACAGCAGTTAATGTTGGAGCTAAGATTTATTTACTGTTGGCAAGTTGCAGTGGATCATTGTTCATTTTATAAAATATATTTGTTTATTTAACTGTTAATTTGTTTATCAAAGGTTACGTTTTTTTATAAATTATATTTCCACTCATTATGGTCTAAATGTTGTTTCTACATTATTTTTCGTGAAGAAAACTACAAGTATTTAATTTAAAGTGTATTGTTTGCAGCTGAAATCAATATTTCTATATCAACATTGGGTCAGATGACTATGTAAAAGCTGTACATTACTTTCGCAGCACCAGACAGCAGACACACAAAGTTAGCGACTAGCTGGTGTACATATTGGAGCATTAAGCAGCTAAAGAGACAAATAGTTCTCTCATGAGTGGGTGGAGACCAAAACAGAGCTAAAAGGAGAGTGACTATTTATCAGAAACATGACTCCAAATAAATGTTAATGTTGCTCCGTGTCTGCTGGATGTGTAAATAGGCACCTGTTAACTAACAAGTTCCCCATTTAAACTTAAAAGGTGATAATATGTCAATGTTGAGTTTACGGCCAAAACAATGCTGAAATGCAGATTTTAAAAAGTCTAATTATAAGATAATTTAAAATACATATATTAAAATCAGCCTAATATGCAATAGGTGGTAATTGTGGAAATGTCCACATGTCATTAACCCCCCAAAGTCCTATACAAATATTACTGACGACACAACATCCGTGACCTCTATGGTAGCTATGGCCTTGACTTAAGTTGTCAATAAAAGTACAATATTTCTTTCAATGATGTAGCTGAGTAGAGGTATAAAGTTCACTAAGTAAAAGTCAAAATTGTCACGAAACACAGTACTTAAGTACATGTACTTAGTTACATTCCACCACTGGTCAGCTCTCACTCCTTTGGTAAGGACTGACCAAGTGACAGGTTAGTCCTTCTACATGGTCCTCCCTGCAACTGAGACAGGAGCCAGCGGAGCCTAAATGGCCGAAGTGAAGTGCAGTGAGTCAGAGTGCTTCAATCACTCAGCAGTCTTTTCCTGAGAGGCTGTATGTTGATAGTTCCCTTGTTATTACATCCTCAATCAGAACTATGGAGACGCATCTGAAACATGGCGGTCTGCCAGAGCCAGATATACTGATCAAGACATGAGATATTAATGATGCATAATGACAAACAAATGATAAATGAAGGTGATGCTGTTGTTGGGATGTGAGTCCTTTTTGAGCAGCAAAAGTAAACGGCTGTACATACAATTTTGGCAGGGTAGAGTATATGGCAGAGTGTTCAGGTCCTTTGCTTACGTAAAAGTACCAATACCAAAATGTAAAAGTCCTGCATCCATAATTTTACTTTAGTGGAAGTACAAAAGTATTAGCAGGCATATGTACGTAAGTATCAAAAGTAGTAGTACTCATTATGGCGCTCTTAATTAGTATATATGCTGCTGGGTAGTTCAGGATTTATAAATGCATCATAGTTTATAAGCTGATAATGTGTTTTGTATTTAAATGTTTGATCAACAAAGTAATGAGCAACTGTATCTGGTAACAACTTATTTTAACCCCCCTATATATCATCTATACTCAGTAGCCTATATAACATTTAGTAAATTGTTTATTACACAATACAATGTAGTTATAGGCATATATAAGGACATTTCCAACAATTCTAACTTCTCCTATAAAGGCATATTTTATATAATTATTATATAATCTGTGTTATATTATTTGTTTATATACTGATATCCAGTTATGGATGCTTCACAGGAGTTAATATTGCCAACCACACCAATGGACTCTTAAAAAGACCATATATCTATTTATAAATACATTATTATAGTGGGTTATAAATCATTTATAATTTTTGTATATACAAAACATTAAATAAAGTGTTATCCTATATATCTCAAATTAACGTTGGAGTAAAAGTACAATATTTCCTTCTGAAATGGAGCGAAGTTTAAGTATAAAGTAAAATGGAAGTACTGAAGTGAAGTACAAATACTTCAAAACTGCACTTAAATACAGCACTTGTATTTAATAATGTTGTAATGTTAAAAAGAGGTTTGACATATTTGTTTTTTTCTTTTTTCCTCAGTCCACAGAGTCTGCCTCACCTCAGTCTGTAAATCTGTCTCCTGGTGGCCCTACAAATACATCTTGCTATATTACTCCCCTCCCCTCCATTTCATTGCACCATCCCTGCCCCCATCTTCAGCCGACTGCACCTGTCACCTGCAGGCCTCTGCCTACATTCAGGATCAATTTACATAACCTCATTTAGCAGTTCACAAATCAGAGCCATTAAGAGCTACTAACAGGAACCAAGGGTTCTAATTTAGCTTGCCTTTCACAGTGGGAAAATTGTTCAGTTCAGGCCTACAAATAAAGATTCAGGTCTTGGCTTTGATTGTTGATTGTGATGGTAAATGTACAGATGATTAGAACAGATTTTCCACCCTATATTGATTTCCTGCCAAAACACAGCAGGCACTGGTCCTGCACTGGGAAACCACTGGAGGAGGTGAGCGCAAATGGAGTTTGATGCAGACATTCATATGCACATATAGTGAGGTAAAAAGGGCTCAATAAAATCGCATAACTGCAGTGGTTGTCTGCAGGGCAAGGTGCTCCAAAATATAAAATAAAGATATTAAGGTGATCTATTAATCATTTATGGTTGGCTTGTCAGTGTTATTTAGTGTATAGTATACAAATGTTTATCAATTGAAACACACATTTAAGAAATACTATCCAGAGAATAAATAAAGGATTTCATGAGTAATTCATTGTAACAATTTATTTATATTAACCTAACCCTGTGTGATCTTTGATTTCTCTATACACACTAGAAGGTATCCCTAAACTGACAGCCATACAATCATTTGAAGGATTTTCTTGAGACTTAAATGCTTTTATTTACATTTGTGTGGCAATGGGACAGTAGCGAAAACCAATTCAGAGGGCCATGAATAGCTGAAGTCAAGAGCCGAAAAATTATTTTCAATCTGCATTCAATTTGGCAAAGATGGGGCTCACAGAATAAAGAGGCTGATTCAAATTTCCACTTGTTCACTACTAAACTTGGTGGTACGGCAATGTGAACATGTGCTTTATAGGGGGCATTTTTAGGGAAGCATGTTTAATTAATCAACAAATCAGCACTCTGCTCGCTGGCATTCCAGACGCATATGTTTGCACTTCAGGCTGTAGGATAAGGAGGAGGCTCTGCATGAGATGCATCCAGCCGCCTACAGATTTTGTCTACTGCTGTTGCAAAATGTGATTGCATAACAGATAAGAGCTGCAATAACAGTAGGCCCATAGAGTTGGCAAGGTTTGAAGGATATGTGCTGAAAGACCCAGACGCATGTATAAAAGCTCTGGTGGGTCAAGTCACAGAAAAATGAAAATATTTATGAGGTGTGATTCAGTAAAGTGGGCCTGTCCAGCTTTGGTCCAGCTCGTTTTAGTCGATTCACTTGAGGATAATTTATTACAAGTGTGCAGAGCAGATCTATGTGGGGGTTGGGATTTAGCAGAATGGTGCTTGAAAATGCTATAGCAACCAACAAGAGGTTGTGGGCCTTTGGTAAAAGCAACTCTGATTGTGTAAAAAGGAGATAAGATAGCATACTGATCATGATGGTAGAACATGACCAACAGAGTTCAGGCTTTTTTTCCTAAGTAAGTGGGCAGGCTAAACAAATGTGTGTGAAAATAGGTGTTGCACAAATGGCTTTTTAATGATAAGAATGCACATCATGGAGTTTTTAAAATGGACTCAAGCATGACTTGGGGCTATTCTGAGCTAACTACGGACCGTTTTGTAGATGAACAGCACAGACCAACTTGCCTTCAACTCATTTTGCACCCAAAAGTCCCAGACTGAGTGAGATTAAATGCTAAAAAAAGGGGGACTTGGACCACAGCCAGTGTCTTGTCCATCAAGCTGTAAAAAAGGACAAGAGGGGAGACAACCGTTGTTGCTGTGTAGCCTAGACAAATTACTTTTAATGAACATGTAATTAATGGAAATAGACTCAACGGTTTCAAAGCAAACAACGATTCTAATTGATTTGCATTTCCCTTTTTTTGGGCGCTCCGATTCCCTTTGTCCGGCGTCTCTATTGATTACTCGCTATGTGTATCGCTCCGCATGTGTTTTCCTTCATTAAGAGATAACGGGTTCCTGACTACTCCCATCCCTGGGTTTAATGTTGCTTAATGTCTACTTTGTTCACGTGTCATGTCGGAGGGCAGCGAGAATAATGAGAGAGTGGGTGGGCCGTGATTGGCCTGCAGTAAGGCAATATAGTGTTTAGGACGCCGGCTGCAAGGGGATCAGTGGAGAGGTTAGAAAAGCAGAACCTTTTGGGCTGGCTGAGACGCAGCATGTGGCCTCTGAGTCCGATTCACTCTCACTTACACTGCTGTTTTCTGTTAAACTGCCATTTTACTATCAACACCTGACCCCCCCCCCCTTTCTTTATTGAGCTGCCTGTCAGCCTGACATCCCTGAGATGCGTGCGTTACAGGCTTTTGATAGGGTAAGAAGTGTTAAACATAAATGCGCCTCCATGCAGCACATAGATGGGATCAGGGTATAAGCCCTTATTTTGTCGATTTCCGTTCATTTAGCCAGTAAATTGACCAAGTAAGAAATGGCATAGGCTATATCCTACTGAGCAATTCAGCCACCGGAATAGCATACAGTGACAATTGGCCTAAAAAGAGAACTACCGCGTTGTGGACAGAATTGCATGTTAGCTAATTGTTAATTTAAGCGGCTCGCAGTGGCTAATTATGTCGGCACAGCCAAGCCATTTGCATGATGGACCAGCCACCTGCCTGAAGGCGCTGCCAGGGCAAACTATGTAATTACTGAACAGCAGTGGGGCAATTTTTGACTGTCGCCCCTTTTGTGTCACATGAATTCCTCGTAATGACATATTTCATTAGGGGGGCAAATATCACCCCTCCTCCTGGTCGCAGAACAAAACATGCAAGTCTCAACAGGTCCTAATAGCACGGGACCTATTTACGTCCACCTCCACCCTGTGTTTTTATTAACCTGTCGTTATGTGCGTCTTTACTGTGAGTTAAATGGACGAGCCGTGCCTTTTCTCCGCTCAGATCATAGGCCTATATGTTGCGCTCGGGTTAAAACGGACCAGGCCTTTTCTTAAAGTGATTGCAGCCTGAACTCATTAAGCTGTCAAATGTCCAGTCTTTGAGATCTTGATTGCTTATTGTAGCAACATTCAAGGAATTTTTTTTCAAGTCTATAAAGAGACTAAGCCTACTATTCACTCACACTGAAGGATATTTACTGCTGGACTATTGGATTGAGGATGGTTTCCTCAAGTTCCCCTACTTTACTAAACCCATGGACGCCATTTTGTTTTTCATTTTAATCAGCATGTAGCCTATTCTGCTCAGTGACACCAACACAAAAAGGGGGGAAAGCGCCTATAGGCTATAACTAACTATATTTATATTGATGTTATAGTGACTTTTCATCGTTTCCTTACCCAACTATATCATCAGCCTATAGCATGTTTATGATATTCTCTTAATCACCGGTGGAAGAAGTATTCAAGTAGCAATAACAAGGAATTCTCCATTAGATACAAGTAGCCTAAAAGTCCTGCATTCAGAATTGTACTAGAAGTATTAGAAACAAAATGTACTTAAAGTATTAAAAGTAAAAGTAGTCATTATGCATAATGATAATAATTCATTATTAGTGATAAATTAATGTATAACTACTTTAATGTTGTAGTTGGTCAAGGTGGAGCTCATTTTAACTACTTTATATAGTGTTGGGTAGTAGTAGTAGTAGTAGTACTACAATATTGTTAAAAACTGGCCATGTGTTTTGTGTGTAAAATATCAATTTGTAAAGTAAATACTAAATACAGCTTTCAAATAAAGGTAGTGGAGTAAAAAGTAAAACATTTCCCTCTGAAATGTAGTGAAGTAGAAGTGTAAAGTATAAAAAAATGGAAATACTCAAGTACAGTACAAGTACCTCACATTTGTACCAAAGTACAGTACATGTATACCTGTACTTAGTTACTTTCCACCTCTGCTGTTAATATTGCCTAACATACTTTTAATGTTAAACTTTTCTAGCCCTATCTATCTAAAAAAAGTATTATATAATTTGTATATCTTAAGTGCCCACTTGTTTATGGCATGCAGATCCATTTAAATTCACTTTAGCTCTCGCCATTTGAAAAGGATAGCCTTGGACTATTCAAACCTTCATTAAAAGGAGAAGTTATTGCTGCAGGACTATAGAGCGAGCAGCAGGACCCGGGTCGGTCTGGAGGGTTTGGTGTTAACGGGGTTAGTGATGGCTCGTTGGTTTCTAAAGGACTCCTGCTGGTACTGTACACAGACATGACAACTCCGCTTTAGTCTGGCCTCGTTTAATTGGCATGTTTAATACGAGAGCACACACACACGAGCACATCCGGGCACGTGCACAAACACGCACACGTTTTCTTACATTTCTATCCTTGCGAGGACCTTCTATATAGTCCCTTATTCAGGTTAAACCAGCCCAACAAATTTAATGTAGCCTAACCCTAATCCACAGTTTGATTTAAAGCCCAACTAAACGTAAACGTAACTGCATTTTAGGAGGAAAATGTAGGAATCCTGCTTTGCAAATAAGTGAGATTCAGTTCCAGCTTGGAGCCAGAAAGTTGAAATATGCAAAGAAAAACAAATATTTGGTTTATTCGTTTGGATAAACACCTGAAATCTTAACTAAAGGACAACAGCTCAATCAGTGAAACATCAGAAGGACTCACCTGTTAAACTAAACATTTCTGGTTTATAGGGTGGACTGAAATAAGTTGATGAATGAAAGCAGCCTGCAAAAGGAATAGGTGTTTTTTGCGGGATAAAGAAACTAATGGATGATATCAAATGCATTGGTAAAATATGTTTTTGACTATTCTTGTAAAGAAAATCATACGAGAAAATGTATTTTTCTAGAAGTTGAAAGAAAATTGAATTTGATTTTGATTAAACCAAAACTTCACACCTTTTGTTTGTACATGGGAAGTTGACTTTAGGGAAAAAAGGTTCTTTATATGTGCACAAATTAGATTGTCACTATTGCTGCCATCAATATGTATGTGCATGTATGGGATCTGTCTCACAAAGTGGAATTATCAAGTTATCTGGATTACTTTGCTGAGGAAAATCATAACTAAACCTCACCCTACCCTGATACCAATCCTAATGTGAATCTGTTAAACAAATTCAAATACTAATCTTAAGTATTCCTTTATCTTAATCTGAGAGTCAGACTGGGTCTTCTAATAACAGAAGAACAACAACAAACACACTGAATGATGCCAATGTACGTACTTGTATTAGCTTGGTTGGACACAGCCAGGAAAGTACTAGTATTCTCATAGAGCAGATCTAACTTTAATGTGCAATAAATATAATGTCTTCATTTGAGGTAAAGCCCTCACAATTTGCCACATGTCAAATTCTTCCCCTTGGTTTAAAAGATTTCTGCCTCAGTTTCAGTAATACTTTCCAAATAAACACAGCTATCACATTACAACTGATTTGTGGGTATGTTTTTGTGTTAGTTTAAACCTCTGGTATGCATTCATCAGCCCCCTATCCTCAATATTGTGATCAGGTACTAAACACCAATACACTTTCCTGGTGCATAACAATTTTTTAAATGCTTTTCGGTCCAGATTTCGAAAACATCACAGCACTGAGACTGCACATGTTAAAGTTTTAAACAACATTAATCTGAACAGTGACGGATCAAAAATCTCAGTCTTGGTATTACTGGACCTCAGGGCTGCATTCAACATGTTTGACCACAACATACTTCTTGACAGATTAGAAAAATGGGTGGGACTCTCTGGCACTGTGCTAAATTGGATCAAATCACATTTACAAGATAGGGACTACTTCGTGTCAGTTGGTAATTTTGAATCTCAGCAAACAAAAATCACATGTGGAGGTCCTCAAGGGTCCATTTTAGGGCCTATTTTATTCAACATCTACATGCTCCACCTGCTGAAATTATAGAGCACTAAAACATTTCGTACCATACTTATGCAGAGGACACACAACTCTACATAAAAGTGTCACCACAGGTCTACAGTCCCTTATACTTGCTTAGTAAGTGTATTGAACAGATCATTGAGTGGATGTCCCAAAACTTTTTACAACTGAACACAGAAAAAACAGAAATTATTGTTTTTGGCCCTAAACAAGAGAGATTTAAAGACAGTGCTCACCTTGAATCCATGACAATAAAATGTACAAATTAGGTCAGATATCTTGGTGTAGTTATAGATTAGGACTTAAATTTCAACAATCACATGAAGACAATTACAAAATCAGCCTACTACCATCTTAAAAACATAGGACAAATTCAAGAATTTCTGTCTAAACAAGATACTGAAAAAACTTGTTCATGCATTTATTTTTAGCAGGCTAGACTATTGTAACGGCGTCTTCACAGGTCTGATTAAAAAAAATCAATCAGATAACTGCAGCTCCTCCAGAATGCTACTGCCAGTCCTCACTAACACTGAGAAAGTGGAGCATATCACACTGCAATACCTTCCTGTTTATCAAAGCACTAAATGGTCTCGGGCCTAAATACATCCCTGATTTACTTGTACATTATGAAGCATCCAGACCCCTCAGGTCATTCGGGACAGGTTTACTCAGTGTTACCAGGATCCAAACACAGCAAGGTGAAGCAGCTTTCAGTTTCTATGCCCCCTTTTGGGCTTTTTTTTGCCTGTGTTTTCTGTAAAGCACTTTGGGTTGCCTTTGGGTATGAAATGTGCTTTATAAATACATTTTCCTTGTCTTTGAACTTTAAAGGAAATATTATAATATAATGCTTATAACAAATACCAATGAATTCAATAAGCTAAACTGTCATGGTTATTTTGTCAACTTCAGTGGAGGCCATGCTAACCCTATATTTAGCTAGCCTACTGATCTATCATTTTAATATCTACCAACTTAAAAAGTATTGGCTATGATATGCAACTCCAAAACCCAACTAACACAATATAAAGTTCTTCATAGAACCCACATCACCACTCATAAACTCATGGGTTTCAGCCAAAGTAACATGTTCTCACTGTCCGACCACAAATGATGATTACTCGCATGCCCTCTGGCTCTGTCCATACATTCAAAACTTCTGGTCTAATATTCTAAGCCTTAGCTTCCCCCAATGCCCTATCATTGCATTATTTGGTGATGTCTCTACCTTTCATACTCCCAAACCATTCATATTATTAGCATTAACCATTGCCAAAAAGGTCATATTATTGAATTGGAAAGACAGAACTAAAGTACACATATCCCACTGGCTCTGTCTACTCAGACCACTCAAATCTAGAAAATAAAAATCACATCATCTCTGAAAAACAACATCACATCCTATGATGACACCTGGTCCTCCTTTTTTGCAGTTCATCCAACTCTGATTCCTCTTTCTCTCCCTAAATGACCTCTAATGTATGATCAGTATAACATTTCTAATTATTATTATTCTCTTACTTATATTTTACTTTAATTTTATTTAGATTTCTTCCTTTATTAATTTATTTGGCACTATATTCTGCTTTAACAAACCTACAAGAAAACACAACGTACAGTTTTTACTATTATCCCGTTTTGTTTGGTCCGGTCTTGTCTGTCTAGTATCTTTATTCTTTATGTGATAATATGCTTATGTAATGAATGATGTATGTGTATTGTGTAATTCTGTATAAATAATAAAAAAAATTAAAAAGAAGTATGGGCATTTGTGGTTTTTTTTTAACCTCCTTTACCATTCCCGTTTGTGTATTAATCAATTTGTTGGGATCAATAAACTGGTTGAGATTTAACTCAACTCTACCTCAAAAACATATGTGTAAACTCCAGTCTATTGGCAAACTTGTAGGGTTTAAGTCAGAAAATCATTAGCTATATCCACTGGACCACAAGCTACACCAGCTCTGTCAGCCATAAAAATATTTCTGCAACAAAATGTCTCTCTGCCTGCGACATGATTTTAACAAATGGATGTCAAGAGTGAGGAATTTGGTAAGTCTGTGTTAGTGGGAAGAGTAACTGTTCTGGGAAATTTTTGTTGTAGAGGTTTGCCTTCCTTTTGCATTTTTTTAACCATATTATCTTAGGGCAATTTATCTTGAACATGGCTCAAAACAAACCACTGAAGGATGTCTAAACCAGATTTGGATAAAGAAGGCACGGACTACTTGCTAAAATCCCATTGTTTTCATCCAAACACAGAAAGACCAGTTTACAGTACAAAAAGGTGTTTTAGTATTGACTTGTTTTTTATGCACCAAGGGTTTATGGCTCTGATACTAGACTAAATGTGAATGTTTTTTCAGAAACATTATGATCCACTTCAGCAAACATGAGGTGCCAACAGGGATCAATCCTTGGATCAGTTATTTTTAAATTTTAGATACACCACCCTGGGCTATGTAATTGCTGCTCTTGGATTTGTTTCTTGATTTAATATCATGTAAATCAACTTTGAAGACTTTTACAAAGTGTCATTAAAAGCACCAAATTTCCTCTAAAGACAGTGAAAAAAAAAAATTTCCAAGTTCTGAACCTGTGTCCATTTTTAATTTTTATGTTTTGTTAAATGCTATGTGTTATATCAGAATCCTTCTCTTTTTTCTTCCTGTAATACGTAAAAAAATATTTTTGATGACTCCTCTTGAACTCAGTTTATCCAATCAATGTGATTTGGGGTGACTAGCTAACCACAACCATCATACAAAACAACACTTGACTGTTAGCTAATGGATAGCTAGTAGAGAAATATCTTAGTAGGAGGTGTGTGTTTAGATTTCAGCTGGTAAAACCTTCAATTCCAAAGAATGTAGTTCACATCTAATTTATTCATTTCCTCCCGTTCTTCCTCTGGATCTAACAACATGGCTGAGGGAGGTGTGTGTGGAATCTAAGCCACGCCCACCTATAAGTAATCCAGTCACATGTTGAAGACTTTATTTTAATCCCTATCATAACTAAACTCCATCCACATGTTTTGTTTGCCTCGGAAATAAATCACATGACTAACACTTTAACATCAGTTTCACTGTGACTTTAAACTCTATACAGACGATACTCTCCTTAAAACCTGATTCTCTTCACCGTTTTTACAAATTCATGGCAATAAATCTGAAATTATACCTGTCTGGCCCTCAAAACTCCTAGGAGGTTTGTTGGCTGAGTGACCAGAAATGGTTAGAAAACATAGTTCTGTTACTTTGAAATGTACTTAAAAATCATATTAGGGAGTAAAGTTCCTCAAAAGAAGGACAGAGGCATTTTTGCAATTTCAGGCTTTCAGATTTACTTTAAAATCCTCAGGAGGAGATACAAAAGTTAGGAAAGTAAATATGTGCACATAAAATTAATTAATGACGTCAGAGGTCTATAAAATTGTGATATTTTTGTATAGTATGTTTTCACATACTATATTATAATAATTCTTAATCAGGTAAAATTTATATTTTAGTTTATCGTTCTATGTCTCTTAGCTTATTTATTTATTTTCACCTTTGTTTTTTTGTATGGTTTTAAAGTTCCGGTTGTTTCCTGAAACCTTCAGTGACTCTAAAGCACAGGTCACAAGTAAATAAGCAGGAATATAGCACTATATAGATAATGTAAACAATGTAATGTACAGATAATGCAATTAAATGTAAATATACAGTAGATAACTTCAATTCTCTTAACATTTTCTAGGTCTGAAGGTACTATATAAAACTAAAAGTTTTGGGGGTGCAGGTTCAACCCCTGCAACAGTCATTCTTCCTGAGGTGTCCACAGGCAGGACAGGATTAGTTAAAAGCCTGTCATGTCAAACAGATGAACACATCAATTTGCAAGTGTACTATTTTTTTGTGAGGGGGGCTAAGCATGAAATCCATTGTTAAGTGTTGAATTGAGAAATCTTGTGATTTGAGCCGTTGTTTCGCCGCAGCGGTATTATTAAGATGAAGATAAATTGCAGCCAGTCCCAGAGAAATTTTCTTCAAAAGAAACAAAGGCAAATGAACACCGAAGATGTATAAAATGCGCTTTGTTCATCAGAGGGAGGGAGAGAGAAAAGACTCCACTCAGCGAGCTCTGAATGCTGCATTTTATGCCTGCAACAATTATGCTGAAAGGTCAAGTATTACAGCATCTTGTGCTCCGCTTTGCATGCAAAGTATTTCAGTTCACAAATGACCCTCGTTTGCGCTATTTGAACAATGGCTTGAAGAACCAGATAAACGTAGGACAATTAAAGATTTTTGCTGCTAGCTGACAATAACATTTACCAAAGGTGGTGATTGCAGTTGCTGTGTAATTGTCCTATTTGTAATGCACATGAATGCTTAGGCCTGCTGCAGTGAAATGTTTAGGAACTTAAGAAAGAGGAACGAGAGCTGTGCTTTAAAAGAAGAAAACGGATTATTTTTGTCATCTCTTAACAAGGTTATTATGAGACTGCCTTTGAAAAATAGTTCTGTAGAGTGCTATGATTAAAAATGTGTTAGACTTTTCTTAGTTTGATTACGATTTGACTTGATTTTACCCAACACATACACGTTAGTTAGCCGAATATTGTCTGTCTTTGTGTTGATTTTCTATATACATCTATTTCAGTACCGTGGACAGCACCGTTGTCTGCCTAATGCCTCTTTAACAGAAACATACACAAAAGACACAGAAAAAAACTATAAATGATAACAGAAGTCACTCTGAAATTTACTGCTAATTTGATGTTTTTTTATTTGAGGTTAATGAGGGCTTCTACTTAATGCAAGCATATCACAGCGCAGTGTTTATGCCACATACGCCTGTGTGATATCATGTATTCATCAATAGGAATATATGTCAGAAATCACACTTCCATGTTCACGTCAAATCAATCAATGAAGACGCCATTTGGGTTTTTTCTATTTCTTGTAGACCTATTCTTAATATGTTTCACTTTTGATATTTCACTTTTTAGATGTGATTATGGATATATTCGCTTTCTCGAGTGTGTCATTAAAGTTTTATTCAGTCTTATGTATTTAGGTTTGAGATCTGAGGAATCCCGCAAGAGCCTGCAAACCAGTAACACTGCAGAAATATCCAACTTCAAGTGATTTGGTTATTTAAAACTTGCAGTATCTTGAGAATGTGTCATTTAGGCTACTTGCTCTGCACACTGAGCACCCCTACGTGCACTGTTGACACCCAATTTTACAACATTTCCTTAAAACAGTGAAAATGCACTAGAAATAAACTTACAATTTCTAATTTTCGTTAAGAAAAATACAAATTTGAAAGTGATTACAAAACTCTATCGTGTTTATTGGTTACGACTGATATTTTTAGGGCGCAGGTTGCAAAATGCGTTAATTAAAAATCTAACTTCATCCTTAAAAATGATATACTTAATTTTGATTTCACTTGTCGAAGCCATTGTCAGGATTTAAATCAACTCTTCCTTTTTGACTGCCTCGTGGAATTTGTTGCAGCTTTAATTTTAAGACGCACACATATTTGACATCCTCTTAAACTTGAAAATTACATGCCACTGACACATAAAACGGGATTTCTGAATATTACCCAAAAAGTGATCCTGACGCTAAACAGGCGAATGAAATTCAACAGCTAGTCACTAACTCAAATATGACTACCTTGAGATTAGGGACTAATTGCTTGGGGTTCATGGAGACCAGCACACCATAAAGCCAGGAGGACTAGGGGAGTTGCACAGTGGGTTTCTACAAAAGAGAGCGATGAGAGCACACACGCTTCCAACAAGTCATTCTCAACAGCTACAAGCTGCACACAAAGACCACACACCGCGCCAAAGACATGTTAATGTAATCCCAAAGTTCTCACTTTTCTCCCGAACAAAACCAGCCCTGCAAAATACCTAATAGAAGATAGTTTCTGATGCTGGTAAGATTTCACTTAAAAGTCCCCAAAAGGTTTTTTTTTGGGAGGCTGCCTGGTGCCGGCCTAAAACTGCTGCTGGCTTAACGTGATGCACGCAGATTAGAGAGGGGGCGTCTGTGGAAGTTCGGTTTCCTATTTTGGTGGAAAATCTCATTTTCTTAACAATATCTGTGAGCAAAAAAAGAGAAGCTTTTGAAAGATACACGGCAAAAGATAAAAGTGAGTGTGGAAGAAAATTGTTGTTCACCCCCAGAAAAATGAGTTCCCATGCTCAAAGTAGCACACTACACTTACAATATATGAGCCAAAAGGTGCTGCTGAGTCCGAGCCAAACACCAAATCTCCGAGGGTTGTGAAAGGTTTCTCCAAATGAACAACACATAGCCTATGTAAAGGTTGCATTGACAGCAAAATAAGGACATGGCCAGATAACTATATGTTGTCAAATATCATTTGACAACATATAGCTATTATGGCTGAAATTGCAGGCTGGATACTGTAAGTGTCAGTGGTCAAAATCAGTGATAAAAGACATTAGATTAGCAAACTAGGCTAATGAAGAGCTAATGCAGCTGCATGTGAGCGACCATCGACGGCACTTTTGAACAACATACACCTCATAGTGTTTTGTAGCCTATTTTTAGTTTAACAGGTAGGAATGGGTGTTTCTGTAGCCTAACTTATTTTTATGGGAATGATAGGCCAAGGAGGCTATAGACCTAGGATAGAATAGTTAGACGATCCGTGAACCGATTAAGGGGTGTTTGCGTTCTCATTTTAAGCCTGAATTTAAAGCTATAGGAGCTCCCCAAACAGGTATTTTTGGTACCATTTGAAATAAAGAAGATGCAGAGTCACAAAGGCCACGTCGCCTACAAACAGCTCATGCAGCCTACAGAAAATATAATGTATCTCAAAACAGCGGATTAGTAGCCTATCTTGGTATTAAACAAAATGTGCGGTTCAAATCTTCATTAAATGAAGCTTTAAATAAATCAAGACACGACATTTCGGGCCTTCAGCTAAAATCTAAAAATAAAAACAGCCATTTTATCGAATGATTTCAGCCATATACATTCAATCAGTATCTTATTCAGACCAAACTATTTCAAATTATAGCTGTAGGACAACACTGAATTGAAAACAACTTATTTCATCCGTAAAAGAAAATCACCTGTAGTTACCCCCGTCGCTTAGCAACCACATTGTTTACTGTTAATAGATATAGCGCCATTAAGTGGCGGGAGAATGGCCCCTAATGGTTATTATGGTTTATATTTACAGAGCCTACACGTAAAGAGAAAGAAATGACTGGTTGTGTGTGTTCGTTTTTGCGGCATCTTAAAAATAAACATTGCTATGTATCAACCAGCTGTAGCCTAAAGGTCTAAAATACAGCCTGATGGTTAAAAAATGTTTGCGGGCACGTGGTTTGTTATTCACAAAGGGCACAAACAGCCTTTCGCCGTTTCCTTTCAATCCCTGATTGATTATTGATCAACCAGCTGATAGCCTTGCGCCGACAGTTTGCCTCGCGAGCTATTTGAGAAGAATACCGCGCTGTTTGGTCAGGGATTTCATCGATAAGCTTTGCGCAGCGTTTGTGTTTGATGTTGGGAGCCGAAAGACCTCACCTTTCTGACTCACACAGTCAGCATATAGTACAACACACACCAGCGCTCCAAACAAACATATAGACACACAGAAAAGGGGGGGGGGGAGCTGCACACATAAAGGCTCAGTTTACTCTGCAGGGCATTGCTTGTGTGAGCTGCAGCCTGTAACGATAAGCCTGAGCGGCGTGTGATTTGTCAGAGAATAAAACAGGAAAAATAGGCTCCAGTATTTAATTGCCATGTCACAATAAGAGCCTGAGTGCTGAGAAAGTATTTAGTCTTGTCAGTTTGCCAAACCTGCGCCTATCTGGCGACATGGAGACCTGGTTCTTGAAAAATAATTGCAGCAAAATGTCTCACAATAAACCCAAGAATCAATAAAGATTACGCCTCCTTAAAAAATGAAAAAGATCTAGCAAATAATAGTAATAATAATAATGATAATAATACCGCACTAGTTTAATTTTTTGCTCTAGGCTACTGACCTTTGTCAGAAGACATATTTCCGCCATTTAACACCGTATAGCCTATATGTTGACATATTTCACAAAAAAAAGCTTTTTTCCATAATTTATTTATAGGACTGTTTTGTAGTAAGTCAAATATCTATATAAGTTACAAAGAAATAAAACGTACAAATACCAATGAAACGACAACAAACGGCAATAGCGTCAAAAACTTTGTACAACAAATAGCTAAAATTCAAACCTTTTACAGAAATATACAAGCTAGATCTACGGCTTACATTAAATTCTATTATAAATGAGAGTCATTTGTGTTTGTGTGTTTGTGGGAGGGGGGTTAACAGCACCCATATACAGCAGTTTTAGTGTAGGCCTATATGCCTCCCTGTTCAGGTTCACTTTTTCCCAACTAACGCGGCCTATATGACTGCTGATTCTTCTTTTGTCTCAATATAATTTACATTAAAAAAAAATCCAAAGACTTTCACATCCGCAGTTTCTGGTCAAAAGTGTTTTTTCTCCTTTCTTCCATATAAGTCACACTTCCGTCCAAAAGGTGAAAATTACACAATTTTCACTAGGCTCTTGTTCAAATGCGCACATTTACAGAGAAACTTGTCGAGTCTTGAAAAGAAAAAGAAAACAACATGTTTCTGTTTTCTTTAAATAGAAGAATTGGTTCGAATCATAGCCGGCGACTCTCGTCACCACGTCCTGCCGTATAACAAGGCTGAACACTGCAGGGCCGAGCCGTACTCTGCGCCGGGGGAATTGAGGTGGGAGAGGCCGGCCACTTGGCTCTGCAGTGACGGCGGACTGGTGGAGTGCGGCGCCAAATCTGGAGAGTGACCTGTGCTTCCCACCTGCTGGCTCTGATGCTGCCCGAGGCCGGACGTGTTATTGGACATGATCATGACATTGCCCCCTTGCTGGTGGTGGGTCTGTGCGGAGGATGTGGGCGTGTGGCCGCTGCCTTGGCACGGCTTGCCGTCCTTCACCAGCACCGGCACGGCCACCCTCCGCGGGGACTGCTGCTGCTGCTGCTGGCAGGAGCCGTTGTCTTGCTGCATCTGCTGCTGGGACACTTTGTCTTTAGCCTGCCTCTTCATCTTGTACCGGTGATTCTGAAACCAGATTTTCACCTGGGTCGGGGTGAGGTGGATCATACTTGCCAGGTGCTCCCTCTCAGGCGCCGACAGGTATTTCTGCTGCTTGAAGCGTCGCTCCAGCTCGTAAACCTGCGCCTGGGAGAACAGCACTCGCCTCTTTCTCCTCGGGGTGCTGGACAGGGAGCCCATGCCTTTGCCCACGTCTGCCAGGGAGCTTAGGCTGCCCATGCTGCCCATGTTCATGCCCGACGACGAGCCCATGAAACGAGAAACTGAGGGGAAAAAAACATGAAATGAATACAATGAAATTACTGATTTTACCAGCAAAAGAGCACGATGCAAACTTGTCTTTATAAGGACAACAAAGTACGAAGATCGATTGACTTGTTGATGAATATAACTATGGGTTACAATGTCATTAATCTTGGGATTCATGTAATTCCAACCCTGATCATTATTTTTCTGGTTGTCAAAAGTGCCACTCCAAATTGTATACACTCTGACAAGCAGATGCGTAACAATTAGTCTTAAAATGCTTCCCAAACTGGCGCTATAGGTGCCCCTATCAATAACCTAATGTGTGTCAAAGTCCATACTCATATATTATCAAATTGTATCAACTAAATCTCCACATTAAATTATCTTAAATAAAGGCGCAAAGCTTAGAGGGAATTTTCGGCATTAATGAAACCTTTTCCAGATGTTTCACGCGTGGATGAAATACGTGATTTTGCTTTATCTCGGCCCCTCCTAATAGTGAAATTAAAACCTGGCGGATGAACTCTAAACTGGAGGGGTCTGGAGGCTACCCACCTTGGCGCACAAACGCCCACAGCTGACAGAAACATTACAGCAAGCACTAAAATGCAGCATACACACGAAGCAAACACATAAAACTGGATTTCCGCATTATGCATCCTGCGATAACTCAGAGCTGGAGTGAAAGTGCAGGTGCAGGCTACTCACTGGTGGAGAAGCGCGGGTCCGGGTTGGCTCCGTACCAGCCGGTGGCCGTGGTGCTGCCCCTCATGCCGTCCTGGTACGACGGCAGGTCGCCCATGTTGCCCAGGTTGCCGTTACAGTAGCCCCCCATGGCCGTGTGTGACAGCTGAGAAACACCTGCCGCAGTCATGTGGTAAGCCGCAGACACAGTCCCATTATGGCCCATGTGGTGCTGCTGCATCGCCGCCTGAGAGACCTGCGGCTGCCGGTAAGAAGTGAGAGGTGCCCCCAAGTTGTTATTCTCCATACTTACTTTCTTATAGCTCTCCTCAAGGGGACTCAAGATATCGGAAACAGAAAAAGGAGTCGTATGCTTAGGGCTCATCGACATTGTTCTGGGGCTGGAGAGGGAGAAATTAGAAGGCAAGGCAATCTCTCCTTCTCTTTTTTTTTTTTTTTTGGCCAAAGCCCCTCTGGTTCCTGTTGTCTCAACGTCGATCCTGGTAGATGAACACGTAGGAGAGCGCCTCAAGTCCGCCTTAATTGGATTGAGTGGGAGCTCGGTGCTGGCTTTGGTTTGTTTTAGCTGGGTGCCAGGTTTAAGGCTACCATCAGAGGCGGGGCATCGGCAACAATACAAAACAGCTCTAGCCTCTTTCGCCGCGCGTAATTTCACTTACAAGACATGTGCTCCCCTCCCACTAACAATAACATAAGCGCTGTACATGATCATAAATGTTCATCCCGGTGGCGGCAGACGGTGTTCCGGACCCGCTGCAGCTGCTGGATTTGGCGTTTTTGACTTGTTGCTGTCGCTGATAAACACACGACTGCACCTTGAGACTGCACTGACCACAATACACTTTATTAACTGTAGTGATGTTTACGAGGGCCTCTTGATGAAAGGAGGCCTATATGGACTTGAGAGTTGGAGAACCACTCCTCAGTTGAACTACTGACTTTTAATGGCCATGAGAGGCCTCCAGTGATTGCAGGATTGTTTGTGTTATGCCTTATCGTACTCAGACATGCAAAAGTGCACTTGCGGGGAGGGAAATTGACTGATACTGATAAGTAAATAAATACACATCCGCGTGTTAAGTGGCTGCGTAAATGATTAACCCCCCTCGTTTTGTTTTATTTTGATATCATTGGACGCGAGCATGCAAGCAAAGCGTGTTACCTAAACTCAGATGCACACACTCGTCTAAGAGACACGATGAATAAAACAAACAAAAAACAAAAAACAAAAAACAAAATGGAGTCTGGAGTAGGAGAGGCTCTCATGTGAAGTTAACGGCGTTCAAGTACTCTCCTGCAGCAGCACAACGCCAGGTAACCACCAGTAGCATCTGCAAGACTCAATCATATCTCATTTCTAAAAATGTTAACAGGAGCAAAGAGTTTGGCTCCATCCAACCAGCTCTGAAGTCAAGAAATGCTGCTCTGAGCCTTGTTTCCGAGCCCAAGTCCACTTTTTACGCACAGCTTTTAGGTGACTTTTTCTGCGCTTTTGACCCCGAAATAAGAATTGTAAACGTTTTTTTAAACTAAAAATGTGTCAATTACTCCAATAATATCGCATTTGTGTCTTTATTGCCGTTATGGTTGGTAGGAGTAGGGGTATTATTAATATTCAATTTTTATTCGAAAGGCTAATCGGCTATTACTACCAGCACTTGTGGTGTGCATAAGCTTATTCTAGTAATAGCACACTATTTTACGTGTTTGTCAGTATTTTAACATAAAGCAGTGGCTTTAAGTACAAGTCATTATTCGGCTACCAATTTTTCCTGTCTACTGCTTTAGTTGTACAAAATTATTGACATTGGACATTAGAATATAACTATTCCAATTGATACAAACACGTCTAACTTACACAATTTGTCGATGTCAGGACAATACCTTTTGCTGAGCCTATGGCCACTGAAAAAATAATAAAGCAAATATTATGAATACATTTCGGTTTTGTAAAGGTCTTGCCGGGAGGTCTTAACGTCAGTCTTACAGCAGCAGCAGATGCCACCAGTTCCTAACAGAAGAAGTCTGTGCCTGCAGGTTGATCCGATATTTTCTTATACAGGAATTAAAGAAACACAGCGTCTTCTGGTGGCAGGCACACTCATTTGTAATAGTGTGGTCAGTTTTATTCCAAAGTGACTCTAAATCTCTCTACCTTGTTTCATTAAAATACAAAAATAAAATAAAAAAAACTGTAGATATTTTTAACTGCTTTTATTGTTTCCCCCCCACTTAAATGAATGATGATGTACCCTCAGCAACAAGCTGTCAAAGTGAAGCCCGACTCAGCTGCAGAGTAAAGTCCCAGTGCTGCAGTGACATGCAGATCACTGACAGTTTGTCACGGGGATCATCAGCTACAGTTCTGTATTTTACAGGCTTCTGGCTGCATATTTCACGGCTGCTTGCTTGTAATAGCAGGATAATCTGTGCACTGTTCCGATTTAAAGAGCCCTGCACACTATACACACCGCAAAAATCCATACTCTTACATTGCCTTACAATTATCTTTAATGAAACAATATTATCATATAGTAGAGGCCTAAATATTACAGTTAAAATAAATTGTTTGGATGATAGCCGAGGTGCGAGCGCATAGGCATAATTCGCAGGCCATATAATCGCAGGCAATTAAAATTACAGCATGTTTCTGCATCCAAGGTAAATCTTGCTTATGCCTTCCTTAATTACGGAATTTCGCAAGACATTCTTAATCATCTAAATCAGTACCTTTTTTACTGTTCTAGCACACGGCTATTATGGCCAATTAGCGGTAATTAGTCCAAATGTTCCGGCTAATTCCTCAGAATAATGAGGACACTTTGAAGTGGCGGGTATGAGGCTACCGAGCCTTCGTTATCGAGGCTTCAGGTTGTTGTTTATGAACTGATTGGTTCGGGATATAATCCAGAGAGCAACTTCTAAAGGGAGGAAAGCAAGTGTTTGCAATGAAAACTAAAAAGGAACTTATTAGTATTTCCCATTTGAAAAAAAACAACAATATTTTCTTATAAAAGGTAAAATATTCACTGCAAACATTTAGGTCTATGTCCACATAAAATATTATAGGGATAGCTACAGCGACACTGCAGAGAGAGATGTAAGCACGAAAATATCATTAAATGCACCTCGATAAGAATTTATATATACATAATTTCAGATATTTTTATATATTTAAATATATTTTTAAATCTATCATCATTAAGTGCAAATATGTATCTTTATACCAGCTAATGAACCAGAAATTCATCTCCAAATGAAAAAAAAAAGTTCAAAACATCCGCACACTTGTCTCCATTGCCCATACCTCAAAGGGTATATGAAATAACAATGGATCTAATGGTATTACATTCTGGCTATTCTGCATTCAAAAAACATCAAAACATCTGAGGTCCAATTTATGTGAAATAGTAACAATGATGTAAGCCTGCATGGTATTGCGCATGTCTACAGCCCAAACACAGACCCTATTTAATATAATGTGAACAGATTCAGGATAATAATTGCGTCTCTTGCTCTGACACTGTTGGCTCCCCTGAGGATTTTTGTTCCTCAAAAAACCTTTTCTGACTTTTTCCAACTCCTACAAACTCTTGTTCTACCAGGAAATGAACTGCAGAAAAAAAAATAGACGCTGAGAAGGAGGTGACAAAGGGAAGAAGAAAAGCTTCACCATCACACATGAGACTTCAACTGATGATGACCTCATGAGCCTTATTTCTTTGAAGTGCGGAATACAGGGTCAGACTGATTAATAATAAACCATCTTTTCCCCTCATCATTTATCCCACCCAGTCATCTCACACTTGAAAAGTGGTGGAGATGTAAAGATTTATGGTGCAGACATTTGAACTGTACATCATAAAGGGAAATAACAGGACTCATTAGGGGAAAAGGGACTTTTTGCAACTCAGCCCTTGAGCAAAATACTGACCCATGGCGTCACACCATGCAGCCGCACGTCACTACGGGCGGCCATCTTTCTGCACCCAGTCAGCAGCTGCAAAGCAAAGTGGGGATTCAAAGAGTAAAGCGTGGTGTTTTTCGGTGAAGCACGACCCCTAGTGGATCACCGACTGTCTGCATCCAAAAAAACTAAAACACACCATTTGGTCACATTTACTACAAGGAGGTGAGAGATGAAACCGTGTGTTAGTCCGCCATCTAGTGGAGAGTTGTATCACAAACAACAAAGAGTTTCTCACACTTCGGTATTTCATGAAGATGGGGAAGATGACAGCATGTCACTACAATTAAGAGCTGCAATAGCTTTCAATACGTGCAAAGCAAGCTATTTCTGAAAGTTATAGGCTGAAGGAGGATCAGCAACTGATATTAAACAAATACATTCTTTGTGTGTAAAATGTTTCAATTGTGAACATACATAAATGCCTAATACAAATCCAATTAGGAACTGAGAAGTTTTTTTATATTTAGACTACATCTGTTTTGGTGCCATTAGACCCATTCACGGGTTTTCAGATTGAAACCTTACATTAGCTATAACTTTGATCTGACCTTTGACCTTTACACAAAAACTCCCAAAGTTTTTAACTTTGTCACTAAAATTTGTCACAAGAGACTTCATTTACAAGCATCAAGTTGTTATGTTCAAAATTATGTTGCCCAGGATGTTAATCAGCCTGTGTCATGTCTGAACTGAAGATAACAGTGAGAGACACCTTTAACTTTATTACCAGTTAACTTTTGGGGCACAAAGGTTTGTTTTCCAGATCAGGTTGTAGCAGTTCATTCTGGATTTTTCAGTGACTGAAAAGAAGCAGATGTGCTTCTTAGAAATGTTAATGAGGTGATTGAACATTTTTGTGGAAATTTTGTATCAGACACAAATTATTATTCAAAGCAGAGTATTTTTATTTGTATTAAAATGTGTAATTTCTACGTTTTTCTGAGATGTTTGACTGTGTAAAGCTGAAGCTAAACACAACTGTCAGTTTTGTTTTTTTATTAAAGCTGATAATGTGACAGTTTTATTCTTTCTGATTCACTTACTGTAGTTAAGAGTGGCAAATGTTTACCATTATTAGTAACTACTGTCGGCAGTGTGTGTAAGGAACTACAAACTTCATCTTCTATCAGGACCCTCAACTATCGCTTACGCCAGTGGTTTCCAGCCTGGGAGCATGTCCCCTGAAGGGATTACATGATAAATCTGAGGGGTCCTGAGATTAATGAATAACTGAACAAGAAAGAAGAAATGATACTTCCACTATTGAAAATTATGTTGATAGTTTCTGCTTTTTGTCTAATGTTTCTTTTGTGACATAGCAGATACTTTTACCTCTTCCTTCCTCTAAAAATGTATTACAATGAAACACTAGAAGATAAGAAAAATAGATTTGAAAAACTGTTTGGTATGAATATATGCAAACTATGACTATGGGGTGCAAGAAGAAAAAGCTTTTTAAGTGGTCACAACCCAAGAGGTTGGGAAACAGCTCACTCTAGAGAACGCATTCTCCTGTTAATAGACAAACAACAGTCTCACCGTAAGGGACTTGCTTTATCACTTGTTTAAACTTTTAGATTAGTTTTGTTCAACTTCATACAAACTGTATCGGATTGCATTCATTATATACTGGTCCATCATTTAGCTTGATTGAGTTGCAGCAGGCATCACAACCTTCACATTTAGCCACCAATTCAGTAATATTCTGACTGTTGACACTATAAAATCAACCACGTCCTCTCTTTAGGCCGGCAGCACATCGCTCAGAGCTCCAGGAGTGTCTCATTTCAAAATATTGCAGAGCTCACCCATGTTACACAAGTTAATAAAATGTTAATTTGGTAGTCAGCATTGCACATTATATAACCAACAAACATAAAAGCTGCAGTAGTTATTCAAATACTGCAAATACCAAATAATTCTAGGCTAAATAAACTAAACTTCAAACATCTTTTTTTTTTAGGTTGCATATCAAATTTTAACTAAATCCAATTTTCTGTTTCTGTTACATGTTGAGTGTGACAAGTAGCCAGTTTTTGAGTATATAAACTATTATATTTTGTTAACTTTGTAGCCTAAACTGCACTTTGTTACGCAATCATTCTGTTTGCAAATGGATTAAGACAAGCTACCACAACTTCTGTCCAATAAAAAGATTTCAAAGTCCAATATTTGGGAAACCTTAGAGTTTGAAATGCATATAACAGCAAAAAGGTTGCCAATGAATTATCGGTGCCAAAATTTGAAAAGAAGAATCAGTCTCCCTGTGGGCCATTAAGAGCTAATACGTAAGAGATGTTAACTTAACAAATCTCCTCCTGTGGCCTAGTTTATGTGGACCTTACAACGTTCCTTAAAGGGGCCCCGGGGACAGACCAGTGAGTAAAACTATAGGATGGGCAGGCTAATACAAGCCCATCCTTTTCAGACAATTCCTCTGACCAACTTAAAAAACCAATGGCAACCTCTAAAAGCCTGTCTTTGTCACCCTTAAACCCCAAGATGCTCTAAAACACCATTGTGCAGTTAAACCTCATAAATTTGTCGCAGGGACTGATTAAACATCACGGGAATTGAAACACTAAAGATTTTGTCTCGGTTCCTTTTGGACGAGGGACAATGGTCCATTCACAGGGAGACACGCAGACAAAAAGAGTGTTTAAGGGGAGATGCAGCGAGCTGAGGGGCTCGGCCAGTCCCTTCCATATGTGATACAAGGTGGCCCCAGCGAGGGGGACAAAGGGCCAGGTGACAGGGACGATGGGCTGCAGGGTCACAGGACGAGCAAACAACATTATAGGGGGCGTGAAAGCAGAAGACCCCCCTCATCACTGATGAAATACTGACATGATTTTAAGCACTGAAGCATATTTTTCATGATATGTGAATGAGAGTAGAAATAAGGAAAATCAGTAAAGTGTTTCTAACTTTGAGAACATGATAATCAACAATTTCCTCTGAACCCATGCTCACTAGAAGTCATTTCACTGTTGAGGATAGTTTTTAACAGCTGCCTGAGTGCACAAATAACTGTCAATGAAACTTAATAACACTTTAAAATCTGCAGTGTCTTGTGATAAAGCCGTGTAATTTGCCCAACAAACAAAAAAAAGTAAAAACGTTTTTCTCTTTCTTACATATTTATGGCCATGAGAAGCATCTCTCTTCTTAACTGCACCTGTTCAGTGATCTAGTAACATGTTTAGGGTTAGCACTTGAAGAAAGCTGATCATCCGCCTTTAATTCAGCCTGTTGGACTGGCAGAAATCATATATCCTCTTCAAACCTACAGTACACAAACCAAGATTTCCACAAAGAGCCCGAGTTGTTATAGTCATATTTATCCCACTTGCCTCAGAATAACAAAAGTTAATTGTATAGAAGGGAAAAGCAGCCCATGGGCCCAGACGACAACTGGGTGCTAGAGAGAGGCTGACATGTTTACTGGGTATTCTTATGCTTAACCAAATCCAGTCCTTTTTAGGAGTGATGTTTGCTCAGCTTTTGGGTGCATAATTAGTTTTTTTAACATTATAAAAGCCTGCGGGCCCCTCTCATGACCTGCTACACATTTTAGATTTTACAAATTACATATATTTTAGACTACATATTATGATTTTAAAACCCCTAAAGAGACTTAAGGGCTAGATTGAATACATTTGGGAGAGGTTAAAACCTATTTTCAAAGAAACAAGAAAAGCTAAACTTTAAAAATACATTTTAAAAAGGTTTGGTTGTACATCTGTTTGTTTTGTTTTCAGATGGATGCAGACTATAAACTTTTTTCTAGGGGGCTAATCTTAAAAAAAAAACGATATCACATTAGACAGTAATATTTATCATACAAAATATGAGGAACTTTTTATTAATAAATTTGTTCACAAAAAGAAGCCGTTTAAACAGTCAAAACCTTCAAAGAAAGTTTCCTTAAAGACAACAAATAACATTATTTTTTCCTTCAAACATTCAGGCTAATAGTGGCTTTTTTGCTACCTTTTCTATCTCCGCCTAAAGCCTACTAACTTATTTGTCTTCAACAAAAGTTATTTATACAAATATTATGTTGAAACAGCTTCACATACAAATCCATCATCTCCCCGGATAATTAAAAAATGTACAGGCAACAGCAGTAAGCCCATGTATGACAAAATATTATCAGTAGCCTATTTTAAAAATAGTCACAAACACACGCAAAATATCAAAATAAAATGTGCAAAATATCCTTCGTTCTATGGTGACAATCTAAATGTTTAGTTGCACGAAACTTTGCAAAACATTCAGAAAACATTTGATGCAATTCTAAATGAGTTTGTGCATTGAAATGAGGCCTTCACTTGTAAGAATTAAAGTGGACCGAGTCGCTCCAAAAGTCTCTCCAGGCGAATCTGGAGGCCGCCGCGGAGGGAAAGTGCTGGTGGTACCTGGGAGGAAGAGCGACGGGGGACGGATGCTGAAGAGACGGGTAGGCTAAAGCAAAGGGTACCGCTTGAGAAGGAGTTAAGCAGCCAGCTTTCTCCGTGTCGAGTATGCAAGTGTGAAAAGGTTTCCCATCCCGGACCAGGATCGGAACAACGACCCGGCGCAGAAGCGGAGGCTGCGGTATCTCCAAGTCCTGCAGCGCTCCTTCAGTCCGGCCTCTCTTCATCTTGTAGCGGTGGTTCTGGAACCAGATCTTCACCTGGGTCGGGGTCAGGCCGAGGAGCCGCGCCAGCTGCTCCCTCTCCGGTCCGGACAGGTAGCGCTGCTGCCGGAAGCGCCTCTCCAGCTCCAGGGTCTGGGCCTTGGAGAACAAGACTCGGCGCTTCTTGCTCTTCTTGCTCTTGTCGGGCTCCGAGTCCAGGGACGAGTCATCCGGCTTGGTGGAGTCGGGGGAGGCCTCGAGACTCCCTTCATCAGAGGCTGGGGGAACAAATAATGCAGGTTAGTCCAAACTCATACAGAAATTATTGGTATTACAGGGTTTTTTTTCTAGCTTCCTCTCACTTTATCCATCCATCTCAAATGATTGCAAAATAAAGCTTTTAAAACAAAGCTGAGAAGGGCGCGTCGTTTTCTATCCATAGCTAACTATCTATATTAAATGTTCCTTATAATTTCAAGATAAAGCTACAAGCTGTTAACATTTTAAAAAATGACAATATTTCTAGGGAAGGGCGAGAGACATTTCAATAAAATCAATAAACGTGTACGTACATATGCAAGGACTCCGGTCGCAGTCCATCCAGGAGGTGTACGGCGAGCTGGCGGAGCAGGAGGAGTACACCGGGGAGGACCGCGGCGCTGCCTCCGCATCCTGCTCAGGCAAATCCAGGATGCTCCTGACGGAAAAACTGAACTTGGTCGGTCCGGCCATCGCACCCGAGCGTGGCAATCCGCGTTTGTTTTGCGTTCAAAAATGAAATAAATAAGTAAGTAAGTACGCCCTCTAAGCAAGTCTATCCAAGGAGGAGAATAACGGATGGCGGATCCTCTCCACTTCACTGTCCAAACACCAGCTCGGAAACCAGTGTGTGCGCTGGGCTCAGTGTTTACACAAACAGCACTCCATAAGCTGCAAACACAAGGCTGCTCGCTTATAAAGCCTCCTCCTCCGCTGAGTACCTGAATGGCGGAGTGCTGTCACCCAATGGTGGTAGGTGTGGAATGAGGGGAGAGCTTCAACAATGAGCGAAGGAAACACTCGTCACCATTACAGATTCGTCCCGTATCGTCAAACTGGGAAACAGATAATGGTAATTGTTGGAGCTGAATCACGTCTTGGGTGGCAACTGACAACAGGGCCCGTCCCATCACCCCCCCCCTGTTCTCGCCCAAACAACGTGTCCGACATTTGCATACAAAGTGAGCAATTAGCGTGATGCCTGCAAGTTGGTTTAACTAATACGTCCATTAGAGGCTTATTAATTGCAGGTTTGAACGGTTATGGATGGCGGAGGACTCCCAAACATGCCTTCCCTTTGACATATTTAGGGAATTCTCAACAGGAAAATCGTTTTCTGGATGATTTATTGGGATATTTTAGTTCATGACAAATTGAAAAATAAAGAAGGTAAAACTCCACTTTAACATTCAGTGAATGGTTACTAACACACTTTAATGTTGTTATAAGCAGTTGTAATAATCCATAATATGTCTACATATGAGAAGTTCTAATTATACTTCTGTAATTATAGTGCTGTATAAACATTTTTTAAATGTGTATCGTGCTTATAGATGTTTAAAAAGAGGGCTACGGTAAAGTGTTACAAAATTATAATAATAATTGTATTGCAGAAACAATAATAAATACTTTTGATGCCAAACTTAAACCTCAGAAAATGCCTTATTCAGCTTCTGAGAAATTGGAGCAGTGACCGATGACTGCTGACAGGATTTTATTAATTGGTAATCAAGATAAATTATTGATCATTCATCATGTGTCACGCACAGAACGTAGAGTTGACACTGTGGCTTCCAATGCATTGTCTTTCTTCATGTTCTGTCTCTTTCATTTAATATTAAAGCGTTATGTTAAAGTGGTCCGATCACTCCCTTTCCAGACTGACACCTACAGGCTGATATCTTGGCACATATAAAACGCATTAAATGCAAAGCGAAAGCGAGTCCAGCCTTATGTGGGGTCTTTTTTTGCTCGTATTTGATATTGATATCGGCCCTCATCCACTTCAGCGAGGTGCATGAGGCCGGGGAGGAGAGTGGTGGTGGGCATGCCTCCCCAGTCGTCCTGGGTGGTCGGACGAGAGGGAACACAAATACATGCCAACCAGAGGAGGGGAACAAAAGGGGAAAATGTAGCCCCGCGTCCGAGGCCCGTTGGAAGCATTTGTTCCAGTCAAGATTTTGCATTTGTTCAGTCCCGCAATAATGCCTGATTGACGCCCCGGCACAATGTGCTTTAACTTTGCAGGATAAATCCGAGCTTGTTCCGTGTTGTCATGGTTTTGAATGGAGCTGAATAGGATCTGGGACACTATCTACTGCCGCCACGTCTATAGTCCGAAGCAATATTACACGTTTGATTCAGGACGTATTAAAGTCCTTTTACATTTTCAAAGTTCAACCAAGTCGGTGACCTGCATTGTCACCTCAAAATACTCCGAACTCTCTCATTTTCTTCCAAATAAAACCCTTTACGCGCATTACGCACAAGTGTTTCCTCGGAAAACAAACACTTTTTAGCAACTTTTAAGATGAAATTTGATATCACCAAAAACTGAGAGTACTGCCTCCCCTTCAGGCATCATGTCTGTGTACACAAGAGCTTCCCAGCGGTTGCCAAACACCAGCGGATTACAGTAGCGCAGGTTTGCTATAGTGGATAGTTTACAGAGGGCACTCGATTGGAGAGCAAAAACACGCGAAGGCAAAGAAAAGTCATGTCCAAAGAGCGGGAATTTCTCTGTTCACAATGACCCAGCAGCCACTTAGGCCTAATCTATTTAACACCCACAGGCTTCAGCCAGAGAGGGTCCTCTGCAGCTCCCAAGAGCTCTCCACTGCCAAATATTTACTCTGTTGTTCAGCTCTCCATTCCCAATCCCTTTTCCAGCCAAATGGAGATTTTTCTCACATGGTTCTGGATTCAGACCTGAGCAACTAAGGAGCCTCAGTGAGTATTTTGCAGACTGATCAACCACAAGCCTGTAATTTAACACTGAACCACATGAAGTGGTTTACTCCAGTTTTAAAATTCTATATATCATTTTACATATTAAAGCCCCCCTTAGCTCCAAAATGTGTTTTGCTCATTGTTACTTCACTTGGATGTTGGACCCTCACTGGCCAGAATGATTTCACTTAGCTCTTTAGACTTCATACAGCTTTTTTCCCCACATACGCAGTAGTGCTCCCAAACCCCTGAAAACAGACTTTGATGTGTAAAGATTGGTGGAGTTCCCCTTTAAGGCAAGTAAACAAAGCACTACAACAGTCCAGGCATGAAGACATGAAAGCATGAATATCTTCTTGTATTCTTGACTCAACTTGAGTTTCGAAATGTGCTATGTAAATAAATCTTTACATAATTAACATTCTTAAATCCGATATCCCGGCTTGTATCTAACTTACTGTTAACCAATCATGCACAATGGCACCACTATGTCTTCTATGTTACGTTTGCTGACCAGTTCTAAACGCTAAAATTGTGAGCTTGCAGTTTATGACTCAACCAAAGATAAAGCCCAGGATGTTTATCTGATCTGAGTCTGAGTGATTATCCATCACCTAAAACACCCACAATGACCCCTCTGTTACTCCTCAGTGCAGTATGGTGGCCCAGTGTGGCTTGATGCTCCAGCAGCTGCACCTGCCACTGGTGTCCTCTCCCTTCTCCCAGTCCTGTAAATACTATTAGCATTTTGGAGAGGGGCTACGAGGGATAATTACTTGGCAGCCTCATACCCTCTCTGCAGTAAACTGGGGTCTTGTGAGGCTGCTTGATCATGTAGCAGCTGTGTGTGTGTGTGCTGCTTAGGGAAAGTATACAAAAAAATAAGTCAGGTTTGTTTGCACGGTGCTTTATGATGCAAAACTAATGTGTACCAATGGGATTCTCATGAAAGTGGGAGATCAACAGGAAAGTTCTGACATTATAGAAATTGTGAGTGTGTTTAAATGAACAAATTAAGAGCAAAGGCACTTAAAACAACATGTCACACAATTAATATCTCCAATTTAAGAGGACTTTGAAGTTCAGATGATTTGATATTTTGGGAGAAGTCTTCCTCAATTATGTTCTTGATTTGCCAGTTCCATTGTGCTTTGATTTCATTTCAAACCTTGATTCTGCATTTATTTATTTATATAATTTCAGATCAGTTTCACATAACGAAATCACATTTTAAAATGTTTTAGTATTGAACTGAAGAGAGAAGAACCAAGAAAAATCAATGGATTTGAAAGCCACAATGTTCCCTCTCAGTTCTGTGCATGCAACATGATGAAGCTGCAAAGTAACTAGTAACTAAAGTTATCAAATAAATGTAGTGGAATAAAAAGTAAAATATTTGCCTCCAAAATGTAATGGAGTAGAAGTATAAAGTAGCAGAAAATGGAAATACTCAAGTAAAGTACAAGTACAGTAAGCTTGTAATTATATTACTTGAGTAAATGTACTTAGTTACTTCCCACCACTGCAAATAATAAAGTCAGCAGTAATCAGTCACCGCTCCGATTGAATATATAGAGAGTGATGAGTTATTAACACTTCAATGTGAAAAAATTGGACCCGGAAATATTAAGAGATTCTCTCATAAATAATTAAATATTATATATTACTTACTTTTGAGCTGAGTTACTTCCACACCTCCCATCGTCACAGCCCACCAGGGTTGTGATGTGAGTCCCAATAAGTTGATGGTATCAGATGGTATCTATGTAGGAAGCATCAAACAAAGCAGCCAAATAAACATTTAGAGAAGAAAACCCGGTGGAGGAAATACACGTAAACATATACATATAAGTGAACATTTGCACCTTGAAAATCTCTACCCACTCTATTAATTATAACACGACCAAATAGAGTTAACAAATAGAGTTCCAGGCTGTATTATACAACCACATACTGTAGCTATGGTTCGAGCTAACAAGAAGTCTGACACGTGCTGTCAACATGATGCTTTGAAGTAAAGAAATATGACTTCACTTACATCAGAACAGGATCTTCTGAAGATCTACATCTCCTCAAACTCAGATGATCATCAGTGTCGAACTTCTGCAACAGGAGCCGCATTACCCATGAGCCAATGTTTAAAGTAGCAAAACTAGCAACAGGCTGTAATAATAATCTTCTTTTTCTGTCCTCAAACATTTGCTGAATAGGAAAATCTAATATATTTGATTTATAATGCCTTGAGAAAAGCGTAAATGTGCAGTGGTCTGTAATTTTTTAGGCCCTGTGTTTCATCAACACTGTTATTGCTCTTACCCTCCAGACTTTATGACATGAGGTTGTATGGAGATAAAAGGTGTTGTTCACGCCTGGATGCAGCTATCGTTCGCTGCCAGTCTCCGGACAAACCTGCCTATCCTGAAACAATAAATAAAAAGCGTTTGGTCTGCTACTTGGTGAACACAAAGCCTCTGACTTCTCAGCACAAACAGCAGCTTATTAAGACTTGGCACTGCGACGTCTGACTTGTTGGGACATGTGTGATACTTGGTTGCCCTCTACAGGTCACACATTAAACCTGACAGACAGACTCCTCTTGGTAGCCCTGCCGCAGCCCTTTCTAACCAACCGCACACTGTGGGTGGAGCTCAGTTCACTTCAGCCTCTATTTAAATCCTAAAGGGCAAGGCAGTTGCAGGCAGTGGCAATCCCTTTAAAACAATTCAAAGGAAAAGCAGTGACTAATTGATTATTTGATTGACTGGTTATTCATTGCAGCTGTACTTGTTGGGTAGTTTCATTTAAAACAAAACTTTATATTTCATAAGTTCTTTGTATGTTTTGTGTTTAAAATTATAGAATCTACAGCCCTTAGATGAACGTAGTTGAGTAGAACTAAAAAGTGGCACGAAAAGGAAAGAGTGCAGTACTTGAGTGAATGTATTTAGTTACTTTCCACCACCGTAAGTGAACGACAATTGCCACCCATCTATTTTCTTCCGCTTATCCAGGGCCGGGTCGCAGTGTCAGCAGGCTGGGCAGCCCAGATGTGTCGCTCCCCTGCAACGCTTTCCAGCTCCTCCTGGGGGATCCGGAGGCTTCCCAGGCCAGATGAGATACATAATCCCTCCAGGTCTACCCTGGGGTCTCCTACCAGTTGGACATGCCCCGTAAGGCCAATTTAATGGACAAAAAACAAATAAGATCATCACTTTTTCACACACAGGAGGAAGAATAACAAATTAAAAAAACTGGAGGATTGCACACAAAATGGTTAAAATAAATAAACATATGCATACATTGACACATAATTATGCATTTTTAGAATTCAAAATATCTATATTAAAATGTATTGTAAACTATTAAAACACCTTCTTATACACCAGTGAACAGTAGTTGGTGCTAAGGAGTTATTAATGCTCCTGGAAAACACAACGTTTTTCAGTGAGGACTGGCGTCTGATTCCTGAATGTCCACCAGATGGCGCCACTGTATTTTGGAACAAACAGGGTTTCTGGTCACAGTCTGACTCCGCAGCATCAGGAACCCTCTGAAGACCAGCGAGGACACACAAGGAGACTTCAGTGAAGTGAGACAAGTTAACATTTCTGCCTTATCGGCAGCCAGGACACGACTAAACAGAGTTTCACCCAAATGCCTGATTTTTAGGATCATCTGCGTCTGTTGCTCAACAACTGGATGCTATTATCATCCGTTCGTATCACCTCACTGTGCCAGATCCTTCTGCCGAAATGATGCTGCTTCAGATTCCACTAACATGCAGCTTGTCAGTCAACTTGGCAATGCAGTGCGTCCGTGTCGCGCCATTCGCCGGCCGGGAGTGTCCGCGCCGCTGTAATCCCGTGAACTGCTCTCGTCTTCGTTAAGCAGAAAGCATTACATCACACACAACTGAACTGCAGGTTATTCTAATTTCTATCATTCCAGACTTTTTACTCGTGTATTTTCCTGGCAGGCTCCATGTCGGCTAATTAAATAACAAAAATATAAAAGCGGACTTGTGCTTTGTCACAATTCTCACTGACATTATACATCTGACTCTGGGTCGACCTCTGTTTGTTTATGAGGATACTGAACACTCAGTCCACTCAGTAATCTAATAACACTCTGTAACAATCTGACGCTCGTGTGCCCAAAACTGACTAATTGCAGGAATGTTTCTGCGCTTATGCAGGGGTCTTAATGGATGAGGAAATTTAATATAACTCCAATCCAGGTATGACTCAACGGTTCCTCGAGTCTAGCGCATAACGCGGCGGTGTGGTCGGTATCAACACCCCATTTGCACGTTTCTGCACAAAAAGAAACGCCGCGTAAAAGCGCACTGAAGGCACGGCTCTCCATTTTCCCCCCAGTGTCCTTGGTGAGGGACAAAGAGCGCTCCAAATTAGAGCGGAATGAAATATTTAATACTAATGGATGCCAGGTGCCAGACGAACAGATGTCAAAGTGATGTATGCTTAAAAGTGTCGTAAATATTGTTTCTTTTTGTCCCTCTCTGCTGAAACCCAGGTCTGGCCTCTGAAACACGACTACATACGTCGTTAACCCGCGTTCGTCCTCATTAAGGCCGCACTAAAGTTACCGGGCTAACCTGCAGAAAGACTTTAATGGTGTCACCGCCGTTTGGGCTGCAAAGGTTAGAGTCATCAGTGCGGGTTATTTTAAAGGCGCCCGAGTGATGGCGTTTCCCTAAAAAAGCAGCAGCCTCCACACATTAAAGCTCCATATAGTCTTATCTTATTTGTATCAAACAGCTGGAGGCGACACCACTTCCCTCTCCGCCTTAATAACCCGGATTAGTGGTGCTTTGGGGTGACAAACTGCTGGGCCTTGCTCCTGAAAGCAGCACACACACACACACACACAAAACTCTCCGCACGTGTGTCATTGCAGATATCATTCAGTTTGGGGACAGTTAGTGTGAGATGAGAGACCTCCAGTCCCTCCGTGAAGCAGGAAATCACTGCGCGTCCCGTAATAACCCATTAGTGGTGACTTGGATTTCCCTCAGGATCTTACTGTGAACATTAAACTGGGGACTGTTTTTTCCTTCTCCACGGGAGAATCTGAGCAGCACAGCGGTTCTGCGTCTATCGCAGATTAGAAAGTTTCTCCTGCAGTTTTTTTATTTTTTATTTTTTTGGACCACAAAGAAGAATCATTTGAAGGATTACAGTCAGTGCGTCTCAGCCCATCTCCTGTTACTTCTCTCTCGATAGAAGAAGTTATTTTGAAGTGTTGAAGTTCTGGTCCACTGACACAACCTCATGTATGATGTCAAGTTGCAATACATTTTACGTGGATGGATCTGATTATGACAAAAACAAAATCACTGCAGGGCAAATAGAGTCTGCACCGCTGTGCACGATCTAACGATAATAGGTAGGCTAACAACAATACTACTGCTACTAATGTTAATACTTATAAAATTGCATTTTATAATTGGCTGGAAAATATTTAAATACAGCTCAAATTACTGCTATTATTGTTTGACTTTGTAGCTAGTTATAGTTGTCAGTTGATCCCTGCATCAAACACGTTAATTTCCATAAAGTTACAGCTGAGAAACACAAAACACGCCTGAACAGCCAATGGAGTCTTTTGAAATGGTATCAACTCGTTTACCAAAATATTAATTTGAACTTCTGAAATTATGTTTTATCCACTTTTTATTTGTATACTGACAGAGTTAAAACTGTGGGACTTGGTGATGTAACTGATTTGTGGTCAAGTGTGTCCGTTTACTTCTTTTTGCGTCCATTCAACTTCCTTCAAAAGGTGAAGGTACAATCGGATGACTAAGAGACTGAAGAGATGTTTGGTAGTTTAGACAACTTGAAAACTAAGTCAGCAGAGGAATAATATTTGTGACCTGCTTCTAATTAATCTGTTTGGTAAAACATTAAGACGTTTGACGGCTGATGGAGGAAGCAGAATCCACTCCCTCTTCATCATCATCATCATCATCATCATCATCCTCCTTTACAGAGAATAAACAGAAGTGAGAGGTGCTGATGATAAATGCGAATCATGACGATACATCCAAAAATAATTAAAGTTTTGATTCGATCCTTTATGCGTGAAATTACTTTGGTTTCACAATAACATGAGACGTCGTTGTTTAAAAAATAAAAAATCATATTGAGTTCGTTGCAGTTTTGCATGAATTCGGTTACTGATGGTGTATAAATTATCTTAAATCTCACTGTTAGATGAAGAATATATGTTGATTATGAGACACATTTTGTTTGAGATGAATTTTGATGAGGTTAAACATGCAAAGCGACGATGCTCCAGAAGATTCAAACTATTGATTTGATTTGAGAAAGTTTTTAGTAATTTGCCACTTTGTATATGCAGCAACATCATGGATCATACTGATCTCCACTGAGGAGAAACGTGGATCCGCGGTGACAAGTAAACTCTTTAGGTATATACAAACTGTCCTTTATACTTTTTTTTCGATCAGACTGAATCGAAATCGTAAAACAACTCTTTTGCCCATATTTTAAATGGGTGGAAAAACCACCCAGGCTGAGAAATGAGGACAGGCATCTCTCACTGTGGTGACACCTTTTGAGCAAAAACAAAAAAAGTTCCTCAAGTCTTCACTTGTTGGAAATGTGGAGAAAAAACAAAACAAAGTGTGGTTAAAGTTCCTTTGCTGACACATGAAGGAGATAGTTGGGGTGGGAGTGGCTGTCGTCACAGTTTATAGCTGTTTTGCGAGTACAGTATGTATAGTAGCAAACGAAGAAAGAAATACAAGACTGGAGCCGCTATATGATTTATAACTGTGGATATTTGATTGTAGCAAGATCAGACAGTTTTCTGTAAAACACCTGAACCGGATTCTTAATTTCGAAAAGTTAGATCCCTGCGAGTGGATGAAGGTGTGTATGTTTCATGTTAGGTGATTTCAGGGAATGAGGAGGGCGAACTATGACTTCCAGCCAGTGATCATTACAGTTATTAAGATACACTAGAAGAAAAATGTGTTCTTACTCACGGTTTACATTTGAATGTTGTACAGCTGACATATTTACCTGATACAAGGCCGCATTATTGACGAATTAGTTTCTCTCCACTTCATCCTGTTGGCACCTTAAAGACAGAAACCTAAAAAAGAAACAGAAAGAAGGAGCACAAAAATATATTTAGCCTACATGCTCCTTCCATCATCTTGAGTCAATAAGGACCTTCTCTACTCGTGAAATCAATTATGACCAAAGCAAACACTTTGACATGAAAGAAAGCGGTCATATAAACAGGCACGAGATCAGCCAGTACACAGCATAAAGCAACTTCACGATGCAGCCGGGACGAGAGCTGATTCCACAAAAGGTAAATAGGAGAACAAATCTGTAAGCAAAAGAGACAAATGACTTAATTAATACACTAGGGCTATAATAGACCGATTGTTGAATAATTATGATTATCCTGATATAAACCATTAGCTATCTTAGATTCAGAATCAGGCTACATACAATTAGATTACATTATCTTGGCTATATATATATATATATATATAT
>CM022480.1:8604483-8631031 GCA_011952105.1 Coreoperca whiteheadi
GCAAAAGTGATCATTCATACTTTCATCGAAAGTGGGAAAATGGGTTTTTTATGTGGTGGCTGTGAAGTTAGAATTAAAGATGTGTATAAGAGATATGTAATGCTTTAATCAAATAACTCTCACTTGGTGAACAAAAGCAGGGGGGGGGGGGGTGGCTGTGTTTTGAAAGGCTGCCTTTATAAACAAGTTATGCATTTCCAAATTATTAGCAGATGTTTGTGGCAGGTTTTTGAATGCTAAGTTTTACAGTACATTTGCAGAGGTGCGAGCTCATTTGCACCAAAGGGATTTCACCAGTCAGATTATTAAAAAAACAAAACAGATTAGGAATTTATGGAAAAATGGCAGCTAATATATAAAAATGATACAATATGTGCAGGCTTAATATCATAAACTATCAGTGAGTTTACTTAAGGTAGCCTAATATTTAATTTGACGCGCATGCGGGCACACACACGCACACACACTGACTTAAATGTACAGGCTGAGTAAACTGCTGTGGGTGATTTCAATTACATAAATAAAATAAAAATACATTAACGACAAAACGCACATTTGAAAAAGCTCTTTATGGCGTTTTTGGTGGGCTTGCTTCTCCCAGTGTAAATGTTGGGAACCGTGTATAATATAATATCCATCACGCACAAAAGGAGGGAGACGGTGAAGAGTAAATCTAATTTGGCCCCGGCAGGAAGACGCTTTGGTGGGCTAAAATGTCTCTGACCCACCAGAGAGTCGCCTCACCTCTGCCCATCTTCAACTGGGGCTCAATCGGAAACGCAGCAGCAACCAAAACATTTAAGTCTAAAGCAAATTTAGGCCTACTGTAAAGGCACGTGAAGAAATATGACAGATGATATTGTCTCAATGATTTTGGTCAAAATCCTTAACAGATAAAGTTGAGGCCTAATCACGTTTATTGATTAATGGGTGAATTACAGAAAGAAAAGAACATATCTAAATGTATATTTTAAGAAGTCTCACTTGCGCAGTGAATAATCAGTAGCATATTACATACTAAAACTGCTGTTTTTGTGGAACTAAACAAGAGTAGAAACGTTTTATAAAAACGTGACGCACACGAAAGCCCGTTGATATATAAACTATTTGTGCGTAAAATGACAAATAAGCGTGCTTTAGTGCAACATGTCACGGGGTTTATTGTCTTGTGCAACCTGGGCCTGCTGGATGCACGAGAAGCAGCGGCCCGTGCGGGTCTTTTCCTAGTCTTAAACTCTCCTCTCTGACTTTCCTCTCTTCTCTTTTTCTCTTTTGCCCCCCAGTTAGTGACAGTGCCAAACTAGAAGAAAGGAGCGCTATAAACAGGACTAATTTCCCACCAGCAAGCTCTGCACTAGTCAATGGCGTGGATAAACCGCATTTAGAACCTGAAGCAAAATACACACAGGTAAAAAAACAACAACAACGAAACAAAAAATAAAATGAACACCTCTCATTTTTTTGGAACCTAAAATGCAACTAAAGTGAAAAGAGATAATCCAACCTTCTGGCCATCATGTATTAATGTAAGTGAAGCTTTGAGTATTTTATAATATTTTAATAATTATGTGGCTTGGAAATTTCCTTTTCACAGCATTTTTGCGCTTCTTCGGTTGGCCAGACGGGTAATGGTGCATTTAACTATTTTATTATTATTATTATTATTTTTACAGTATCTCATTTTTCTATTTTGGCTTTACAAGGTGTACTTCCTGAAGCTACAGCTGCATGTTCAGTGCTTTTATGAATCATTTGAGTGAAAACTTTAAGAATTAGTTGGTTAAAGAGTTTTAGATAGGATAGTTATTCTCTTGATTCTTGTTTTCCAACTTGGTACGTTGGGTTTTTGAAATTAATTGTAGCGTGCTTAACAGAAACTGGTTGGACCCATAAAAAAACACAGTCAGCAAACTAATACATAGTCTGTTTCCGGTTTGCTGGTAAATTATTCTAGCATAGGCCTACAGTATTTGAACGGGTTGTTTTCAGTGCTGTAGTTCATGCGGGGTTTGAACCAAGCCCATTGAGCTGCATAGAAGGAACAATGACCAGTGCATCATTTGTCTTATTCAGGTTTATTGCGAAAAACTGCAGCAGCTGATAGGTTCCTATTTTGTCCAAAACAGCAGCCGTGCAGGCCTAAACTTTCGCGACATTAATTATTGTGCATTGAGTTGTTAAAAGGCGATATATATATATATATATACAAAATAAAGCAGGATCGAGGTTAATACAATCACCTTCGCCGAATTTCACACATTCACATTAATTAGGCCTAAATATTTTTATATATATTAAACTGTGAAAGCTCGCCCAGTTGAATCTATTTTTATATCTTATCTAGATTTGTATTCGTTTTTTTGTCTCTACTTTTCTACCCCAAACTAATTGCAGTAGTTTATGTAAACGTCTTTATCTTTTGGGGTTTTCTAGAGTAGGCAACAAATGAAGGGCTATGATGACACCATGTGTGCGCGCGCATGCGTGCTTGTTTTCTTTATTTTGATAGGCCTTGCGAAAAAAATTAGAAATAAACAAAACAACTTCATGACGCATCGTTTACTTTGCCACTTTATCTCGGGGGGGTTTCCATGCTCACCACGCAGAAAACGTGGGCCGATGCTGTGACAGTAGGAGCGTTCAAAAGTTACAACACAAAGTGGACACAGTAACTGTCTGAGCGGTTAGCCAGCCAACTATACAAAAACAGGAGTGAGCCATTAAATGCAGAAAATAACAACTCTATAAATTACAGAGTTTATTGCATGAAAAACAAAGAATGGCGAAGCAACTAACTGTTCCAGCAAAGGAGTGGGGGACTAACCGTGCCTTCTGTCATTCAGACTCTACACACGCAGCGATTGCTGATCTATTTAACATTAAACGGATCTGCGTTTGTGTTTGTGAAGAGAGACAGTGAGAGAGATGCAATGCAAGGATCCTGTTGAAACGGAGGCTGAAAGACCCCGAAGTTACTACAATTCATGCTTTTCACATTTTTCTTACAACTATTTAAAATATATATATATATCCTGAAGGGCTGACTGTTAGAGCAAAGTTATCTCAAATGGCAACCTGCAAACTTCTAAAAGGTCTTTTTATTTTTGTCAAACGTGAGTGGTTTCTGTATAAGGCCAGGGGACTGCGGTTGGTAACATGTGGCCTATAGGCGCCGTTTAGAGCGCAGATGCACCCATGGGAGTCTCTGGGCTTTCTCTGGAAGACGAAGAAGAAGAAGAGGAGCATCATTAAAATAGATTTAAGGTGAAGTCACGAGCTCAGTGCGCGCGGCGGCTCGGGGCTGACTCCGTTCAAGTTTCGAAAACGATTGGGGCATTCAGTAAAACCTACCTTTCATAACGGCAAATAGTCATACACAGCCCAATGTTTCGTATATTTTCTGCTCGCGTAAGTTCAGCGTGCTTGTAAACATTCAAATGCTAATTTAATGCTTTATTTGAAATAGAAACAATGAGATCAGAGCGTGACGAAGTGAATCCGCTCGAATTGTAATTATTTGTCTGAATGGCGTCAATGCTTTTACTATTCATTATTCAATTCTGGTTTACCTTTCGCTCAATAATAATAATACCATTCAAAAAGGCATCAAAACACCAACGCATGTATTAATATTAAAATATTTGGATGAACAAAAGAAGAGACGATGAACCTAAACTAATTTATATTTTTTGTATAAAGTATTAGGACATTTTAAATGCAAGTTTTGTATTTTGTTATGTAGGCTAGTACATATATGTAAATATTAAATTAATAAACACATCTCTAAATTCTAAGATATACCTAGTGTAGTATAGTTTCAAGGATAGCCTGCAAAAGTATATTCACTTAGATAATGGGTGGTGGAGGAGGGGGGGACAAAATAACCGGTAGCCTACACCTCAACAAATGATGTAATCTGATACAGGAGCACTGCCATAAATACACCCTTTGTAAACCTTTTACATTTTGTTGACTTTGTATCAGACATGTCTAGTAATTTCTGAGGCTGTAGTTGGTGGTGTTCGTGTAGTAGATTGCCTTTTACTGAAAGGAATTTCCTGTTACTTTGTATATGTACATCTATTGTATGTGTGCATATATTTTTGTATAGTATACGTTATGTACGTACTGTAGTTGTGTGTGTTCCATATGGTGCTTTTCATTAGTGGAACATGTGATCTTTTTCTGTGAAATGTTAAATGAGACTAATTGATTTAAATGCATCAAAAAACATAATTTTTAAAAACACACCTCAAAGCCTGTGTGGCTATTTGTGAAACAAGCTTCAGGATCGTTGAGCCGAGTGAAGACACACAAACTCCGACAGGCACCCACAGGCGCGTGCATACAGAGAAAACCAGTTTTCACTCTATAGTTATGTTTTACAATCACCACAAATGTCAGTTTAGAGTATAATTTTTCACATCTATTTTAACGGAATAGCTAGTGACTCTGCCAGGCAAACAAGTCAATGAAAACAAGGCAAAGAAACAGAGAAGATCCCGATTTTACAAATAATTCTCAGTAGTCGCAGACCACCCAGGAACAAGAAATTCGGCCTCCCTGTTGAAATACTTTGGTGAATTCCTTAAGTTAAGTCCTGTCGCTGTGCCAGAGAAGCAGAGCCCATTCATGCTTCGAACCCTATGATCGCCTCATTCTCTATCATATTTCCCCTCTTCCTGCCCTTTCACTCTCAATCTCTCATGACATCTGTTTTGTGGCGCCCCTAACCGCCCTGTCTCCCATCGTCTGACGTGGTATATCAACGCCGCCCAGAGAAACGTCCACTTCAGGGTAGAAAACAAGTCCCACAGACAGAGGGGCAATCATGCATGTATGGTTTTAATACATGTTTAATATGTTCCAGGGGCATGAGAGCGCAAAATTGATCATTCATACTTTCATCGAAATTGGGAAAATGGGTTTTTTATGTGGTGGCTGTGAAGTTAGAATTAAGGTTTCTGCTGTTTATAATTCAACCAACATCACTTCTCCTTTCACTTTCTTCTACAGCTTGCCTCAGCTTTCTTCTATTATAACTCAGCGGCTGGTGTGCGTCTACCTGGGTTGGTGTAATGTCACTAAATAATGCAGCTAAAAAAGGAGGTCTTGCTCCTCAGTCACCTCTCAAGTGACTACATTTAAGAATGTTGCTGTGGCAAATAATTAGCTTTTTTCAATTCTTAGGAAAGAGACGGAATGAAAATCACTAACCGTGATTTCTACAACAAGCAGTGACCTTTCAGACCTCTAACGGAGCTAATGCTCTCTTTTTTTCCTCTCTTTTGTTCCCAGACGCCGAATGGATTGCCCACAGTGAACAGCTATGTCACAGCACCCAGCATCCCTCCCTACCACCCTCCCACCCAAGTGTCACCCTACATGGGGTACAGCGCCACCACCTCGGCCTATGTGACCGGACCCACATGGCAGCCGGCCAGTGGCAGTGCTCTATCTCCCCACAGCTGTGACATCGCCACCCCTCTGGCCTTCAAGAGCATGACCGCCAACCGTGACGCCATCCACGCAGTCACCGCCTCGGTGTTGTGACAGACTGATGAGAGGAAGAGGGGGGAGGGAGTGAGACAGCGAGGACAGAAGACACTAAGTCCATCCCCTGTGGCTTCATTTCATTCCCACTGCCTCCTTTCTAGGAAGGACTCGGCTGCAGGACCCATATTTGTGCCGTTCTGTATGTGATCCACCCCCCCTCCCTCCCTCCCTCCCTCCTTCTCCCTGCTACACAGTCAGGCCAAAGACACACAAGGAATAAACAGTCTGTCAATTTTTACTACAAACTTGTTATCTGAAAGAACTTGCAGGACAGGCGTACTGAAGGACTGAATATGTATGACTGCTACTCCATCCATCAACACAGTTCCTCTCAGATTCTTTACTGCACACTTCTGCAAATGTCTCTGGGCAAAATGGGGTAACGTATAACTTCATGAATAAGCAATCAAAGAAGAGGGAAAAAACTTTGCATTAGTGTTTCAGGGTGCTTATTAATTCCTATTGTTTTTATAGGTTTGTATGCTTTTTTTGTGTTGTTTATGTTTTGATGAAAGTAACTCTTGTGGCGCATTGTTTTCCCACTTCTCTAAAAATGTAGCCTATGCAAGAGCTCCAGAGAGAAGTTTATTTATTAGATTAAGGTACGCTGAATGAACAATGGGAATCTCCACACACGTTCAAACAAAATTGGCATTGGTCTTATGTTGGAGTCTAGAGCATTAACAATTGACAAATGTTGCACAATGAAATTGAATGTATCTTATTAAATTGTTTGGCTGGTATTGGTCGTCATGAAGTTTGCCGGTTGTTTGGGGAATCCTTTTTATTCTGCAGAAGAGGCATACGCCATCTCCGCTAAAATATTTATCTTCCCTCGCTTTCTGCTAGTGTAACTATGCTAAATTCAGGGTATTGTAGCTTGCTGGCCTGTTTTACATGAGCAGGAAACTGCTTTCCATAAAAAAAATATTTATGAATGTGCTCATACAAGGCCTGTATTTCCTATTACCAAGTGCCAGGGCTCACTAGGAAAGTTCATCAGAAATGCTTTGAGCACACAATTTTTGTCACCACATAAAGCACATCTTTTTAAACCTTTTGGTCATTAAAATAACCTCGTTCCACTTAATATGGCCCTTTCTATATTCATAAACATTTATGTCTGAATATTAGCTCAATGTCAAAGGAATACATGAGTCAAAGAAATTAAGTTATATAAGTAGTCCTACAAAATATTTAGCACAATTTGCTCAAATAAATTTTGGTTCTAAAGCACATTTGTGATGTTGAAAGTGAAGTGATACAAATATGAAATGGGGTAGTACTACAAAAATATAGAGACATATTTTTAATGTCACTGTTTATTCTTTTGAACTTACAGAAAAGGCTTCCTTCAGTAACTATCTCATATAATTTTGAAAGCCCTACTATCATTTGTAAATAATAGTGACGCTCTAAATGTCATGCATTACAATTTCCAATTTTTCAGTTGGATTTAGCCCTTTCAGACACAATAAGTTAGAACATCACTGTTGCATTCAAATTTGAGATCTGTGAGCCGGGGACTCCCAGAGTCGGGGGGGGGTGAGGTGGAGGCCATGCGCACTCAGAGAGCCACAAATAGGCTCATTGGCCAGCGGCCTCCAAGGTCATCAGACATCTGACCCAAACACGAACCTTCAGCAGCCACAAAAGGGCCAAATAGGGCTTGTCAGGGCCAACTCAACATGTTCATTACAAAAGGAAAGCACACAGCCCAGATGACAAATGACATGTTTGAAAACGATGCAAAAAATACTTTCTGAAAGTTCTGAGGGGGGAAACGTGGAATGTAATAAATTATGAGTGTGTCTGGCAAGCCCTGTCTAGGCCCGCAGTGGAAACCAGAGATTTAAACAAACCGGGCTCCAGTGTGCACATGAAGCTGTAGATTAATAACTTAAAAACAACAACAAAAAAACCCCCCTGCTCATCTGCTCCTTTACCTAGCATTACCTGCTGCTGAAGGTTCAGTGGGCGCTTGCCTTATTTACAGCCCCGGTGTTGCAGCACAAACGAGCCTTCCGTGTGACAGTGTCAACAGTCCTCCCCGTGCAGGGGCTGATTTGACTTGGAAAGTACTCTTCCCCGCATCCAGTGGTCACGGACCGTTGCTCGGGGATCGTAGTGTTTCTTTGACCGTACGTGAACCACATCACAGGGACGTGATGATCATACACTCGCTGTACCAGCCAGGCCTCACGGCCACCCCTTTACCATCCACCATCCATCATGTACAGTAAATGATGGTTAACTCTCTGAGTGGCATGAAACAGTCGTTACATGCTCTGGGTTTTTTTTTTTGTTTTGTTTTGTTTTTACCTCAGCCTACAAACAACAAGCCCAAACAACTTTTCCTTTCAACTAAGCAACATGAACTGAGCAGAGCCTTGTTAGTCTCCTCTGACTCATACAACAAAATTAAAATGTGGTCGTCTTAATTGACACCAGTATTTAAAAAAAATCGGAACAGTGTGTTTTCTAGACAGGAGGAACAGCTTCTCGAAAGTCTAATGATGCCTGCTCTTGTAGTGCGTAATGTTGGTCAGCATTAGGGGCTATGGAAGCCGGGCCTAAGAGGCGCACTTTAAAAAAAATAAAAAAAATAGGGGCAGACACGTGTTTATAATTAATGATGTCGAGTCTGACTTCAGTGTCATATGGTTATCTTTACTTCTCCACATGCAATCAGAAACAAGACAGCCATTTGCAGGGTAACACAGAGCAGAGCACGAAACGCCGGGTGAATACAGTGCTCCGTGCGTGCTCCTGCTCAGAGAACATTTTACACAAAACATTTAAAAAAAAAAAAAAAAAAAAAGGAGCTGACAACAGCCAGAACGTTTTCGTAATGCCTTAAAACAGCAACGTCACGAAAATCCCAAAATGTCTGGTTCCGTGTCTTTTTTTTTAACTTTTTTTTTTTTTTTTTTTTTACATGCAGTGTAAATCCCGAATCTTTTAAATCTACATGAATCGTTAGCCGCGTCCGCGTTGGGAAAAGACAGCTGAAGCCACGTACAAAGTGCAGGCTTGTCACGAGCGAGGACGAGGAGCACACGTGGAAAGGGTGTGCACAGCGTGAGGCGAGGGTCGGCTCGCTGCTGAAGGTGTGGGAGCAGCGCGGTGTGCTGGGGATTCAGGTGAGGGGTGGCTCTGCTGCTCAGCGTTACAAGCTGCCAAGTCTGAAACGCAAATACGCAGTCAGGACTCCCTGACAGAAAGGACAGGTTAGGAGCTTACAATTCCACCAGTCTGCAAGCCGCAGTTGTTCGTCTATCGCCACAGGCCCCCGGGCTAAAGACCAGGAGCCGTTCCATTTCGGCAGAGAGGAACTCCCACATTAATGATGACTGTCAAATGCCAACGTGGCTCAGTAGAAGCTACTACCAGATGAGGTTAAGATGAGTCTCTTACAGAGCAGCCACTACCCCTAAGGCTGTGCGACAGGTGTGTGTGTGTGTGTGTGTGCGCGCGCGCATATTTGTGCAAGAGATAGACTGGCAGAGGGAGAGAATGTGTGCGGTAATCCCCCACCATTCCTGCAGCCGCATTTGCATTTCTGGAGCTAGTTGTTTTAGCTTGCACTAAAGCTCTCAGGCACTGACCCCCCCCCCCCAGAGAGAAAAGACTGACGCTGGGTTGGCTAATGGAACTTCTATGGCTGACAGGTTCTCAAACAACAAAGTGCTCTGATGAGAGGAAGACGAGGAGGGTGAGGAAGTGGTGAACTGAAGGAAGGTGATACGCTTATATCAAGGCCAAGCTGAAACGCTTCCAGACAAGACAAACTTACGGTCACAGGACACACAAGTGCTTGATCCACCCCTAACACACACGCACAGGTTTGTTGCCCCAGTCATTGACATAATGCATCCCCTAGCCCCTTACCCTAACCCCAACCAACACAAGTAAGTGCCTAACCCAAACCCTTACCCTAACGTCTTAACCCTCAAACAGCCCCTCAAACTTGTGAGGTCCAGCATTTTGGCCCCACAAAGCTATCGGGACCCCACAAGTATAGTGGGCTCTCTCACACGCGCGCGAGCGCGCGCACACACACACACACACACACACACACACACACACACACAGAGAGAGTGAGGAACCAAGTGAGGAGTTGAATTTTATTCCTTTTTATTTGTTACCCATACATGTAAGTAACTTCCCACACATGCTAATATTTGAAATTAGATTAAAAAAAAAATCAAATCAAATGAACACACTTTCTTTTCAATTAAAGCTTTAAAAATACTAGTCCAATTTAAAAGGAGGTACATAAAAATATCAATCACGCAAAAAGATGTTTATTAAAAAATGTTCTGCAATAAGCCTTAACAATAACAATCACTGTATAAGAAATTCTGATGCACAATAATTCTTATGAAGAATCATTGGGCTCTACTGCGGCTGCTTGAGATATTCAGTAAGGCTCAGTACTGTGGCTGTGATCATGGTATATATTTGCGATCGCATATGCATTGCTGTATATGAAGATGTGTACATACAAACAGTATGTATGTGTGCGTATAGACACGTGTGCGTCTCTCCTGCGCTGTAGTGGGTGTGTGCACTGTAGCTGACTGCACAAACTGCTTCTAAACGAGCAGCTTATAGTAGGACACCAGTGACGTTTGATCCAGTGAGTCCACCAGAGCTCCGGTCATGTCGGTCTAAGGAAGTGAGACTCATCTGAAGTCAGTATGTGTTTGTTCCATCATGTAACATGTACTCTGCAGCTATATAATGATGATCTATGCGTGAGTGCGCTATAGTTTTGGTTTGGTTTTGTAAATCCTTTTGTGATTGTCATGTAAGTATGCCTCCATTCTTAGTGTTTACTCCATTTGAATCAGAACATTAATTAAAGCTCCTGAAAACTTGGTTTCAAATATGAAGAATGTCTGTACAACATTAAGTATCCATGACTAAAGAAGCTACTATAAACATTCTTAGTTATTATTGTTTAAGAGTTTCTTAAAAAACTGTAATAAACTGGCTTCATCAGGACCGTGTGGGTGTGATTTGATCAGATTTGAACGACAGTACTGGCAACGTAAGCAAACAACCCCCAAACTGTTGTCAGATTTTGCTAAACTCTGACTGGTGCAAAGAAATATGTGACATCACAATTTTTCCAACCGAGCACCGCCCACTTCAAAACAAAAGCACAAACTACATAAATCTCTCATGTGAAAACTGTTCTAAATTTGGCGAGAAATGTTGAGTTCATGTAGGACCTCATTGCTCAGAGTAAGAAGCTGACTGAGAAAATAAGTTTTCAGGACCTTTAAAATCGACTGATCCACTGTAAAAAACCTGTTATCTATTTGCCACTTGTCAAATTCTGCAGCTGTTTTTAATTCTCTAACTTAGATGAAGATGTAGTTTTTCCTTAGAAAGCTGCATTCTCAGATATATTGTAATGCTCTTTTGGTATTTTGCAGAGCAGTATTGTGTATTCAAGGTAAAAAAAACAAAACTAATTTGGTCAGACGTTACTTGAGGCAGTTAACAATATTTGCAATAAGACATAATCCATAAGGCACTTCCATGGGTTTCCTTCCCTTGATTGTGTAATTTTGTTACCAGTTCCTCAGTAGCCATCCAGACACATATTCATAGACCAGCAGCATCACTGCTCCACCTGTAACCGAACAGAAGACAGAGCCACAGTGAATCAACTCATATTTCTCTGCTAATGAATAAGTAGCCTTGAGCTACCCAACCAGAAGGAACTGAGTTTTAGTGTCACGTGATCGAAAATGCAGCTTCAGAGGCTAGCTGGGAAACACAGCTGGTTCTGGCTCACAATGTTTCTATTCAGACATTGCATAGATATCAGAAAAAAAACAATGTACACATAGATTTGACATAGTTGTTATTGCGTACACGGTACAAAACTGTAAGAATTAATACGTCTGAGAGGGAAGTAGAGCTTGTCACTGGAAACACTCAAGTTGAATTTAGCACTAACATGCTGTGCTATAGGTTTTCAATGCCTCTTGTAACTGTGTTTACTAATTCCTTGTTTATGGTGTAGTTGTGTTGATTCGGTTTGTTAATTGTGGTCCTGTGAATGTTCTTTTTCTCGGGTCTCTCTTGGCAAAGAGATCTTAATTTTTAATGAGACTACCTGATTAAAACAAAAGGTGAAATAAAATAAAATATTAATAATGTGAGCGTTCCCGTGCATAAAAAAAAGAAAAAGATTTCAGTTTATTTACCAATGTCAAAATCTATTATTCAAACAAAACTAGACTAGTTCAAACTGAATCCTTTTTATCTTTGTGATGAGGAAAATTGTAATATCAGCATGAATAACTTTTTCTTGTTACCTGGTCCAAGCCTCATTATCTTTGGCACCAACCCCTTGTAAAGTGCCAAGTACCTATAGAAAAGAAATAGGATGTTAAAAATGAACATATACAAAATACGGGAGATAAAACTCAAACTATGTAAATCAAGTCAAGATTTCAGTTTAAGAGAAGACTATTTTTATCCATGTGTACCTTCAGTATATTAGTGTAGGCTAGAGTGTGTAGCGGTGAGTTCCGGCTACTTGTCTGCTGGCCTGCCTGCCTGTCCTCTCGCCCCGTCAGGTACATAGTTGGGGTCTCACAGCCAGCAGTGGCGAGGACCTGCCCTTTAATGCATTCAAGGTGATCAGCGGCTGCCTGCCTCCGCCTCGTGCTCCCTGTCCTGCTCCCTGCCCCCGCCACTGATGGCGTTAATAAGGCTCGACCCACTTCCTCCCTGGCCCTCTGTCTGATTAGATTGACCCGTGGAGCGCCGCGCGGCTCGTTAGGGGCTGCTTAACGACGTCTCCCATAGGGACCACTAATTAGCTGGGACTGTGTTGTGTTAGAGCAGGGGACTGGAAGTGGCGGAGGGGGCACCCTCCATGCACCCCTGCGACGACAGCGTTTCAGTGCCATTCCTGCAGCAGCCCCCAAGGCCCCTGTGTCCACTAACTACAAACATCTCGCTGGCCCTTGTCTAGTGGAACTGCATGGGGGAAAGTGGAAAGCCTAGGGCAATTGCTAACATAACATACATCTTTCCTTGAAGCTTCCATTTAGAGCTGTCATTCTCTGAGGTTTGAAAATATGTTAACATTTACTGTACAACTGACAGACTGCAGAAATGTATGATCACACATGAGTGGAATACAGCCCAGAACGTAACGTCACTATTTGGTTTCCATTCATTGGATCACAGCTTTGCATCAAGCTTTTCATGCGCTTCCCCTGTAGTTAGTGTAGGAAACTCACACCGTGTAATCAAACCCTGCTAACTTGTAGCTGCAGCTGGTACATTTGTCTTTTCTGACAGCCAGTTTGGCAGATAACCAACTATCAATTGCTAACAAAGCAGACAAAGTGCCTCATTAATTCTTGGATGTACCACTGACAGAGCTTTAAATTTTGTCCTCAGGATCCCCTACTTATACCCCCCCTTTGGTCATACCCCTCTTCCCGGTACACCAGTGCCATGCTCTGGAAGCAGGTGCGGTACTTGATCTCTCCGGGAACGGGCTGGGGGCCTTGGATGCGGCTCTTAGCTACGTCAAAGGGAATGTTCACACAGGAGGAGATGGTCCCAGACGCTAGGCCGATAGTAAACTTCCTCAGGAACTCCAGGGTAGGGTCCTGGTAAAGAAGAGGAGATACAGGATTAAAAAAAACAGGTTTTAAATGTGCACAAAAGTAGTAGTTAACAAACTAAATGGTGAGACATTGTGTGTGTGTGTGTGTGTATATATATATATATGTGTGTGTGTGTGTGAGCAAAAAAAAAGGCAGAGTATAAGGGGGCTTGTGCATATGATTGCAAAGCTGGCATGAAAGCCCTGATCATTTTATGGTAGCGGGGGGCAGATTAGTGCTTCCTGACTGTGGTGCAGCATTCTGATTGGCTGAACAGAAGCACATGTTCTTTGGGGAGCCAAGACAGAGAATTTATAAACAGGGTGCATGCAGGCAGACTGGGGAGGCATATGGGGACAATTTGGGTAATTGGGCTGTGACTCGGCACAGGGGTATTACTGTACCAAAGAAGCCCAGACTCAGAGAGCTCTGACAGCTAATTGGCCGGGATATTTTTACAAATGACAGCAGCCTCTCTGGTCCAGGCCTTTCTCAAGTGGCTGGACACCCTGAGAGCCGGGGTAAATCAACAGCTAATCCCACTTCTTCTGTTTTTTTCAAGTGGGATGTGGGGATGGGGGTAAAATACCCGCGGCCTAAGTATACCCATCAACCCACTTCCTAACAGCCTTAAGCAAACATCTCCTCACACATTCACTTGTGAACGATGGCAGTGTGCTATCTGCCTCTTCTGTACTATTAAAATGGCGATATGAGAGAAGCCTGAGCTCGGCCAGCTCAATTTGACTATGGACATGTTTGAGTTGCTCATTGCTCATGTTGCTGACAAAAGGGCTTTGGAGAAACGCCACTATTAGCTCAGCCTGTAAGCTGTCTGAGGCCACAATATTTATCCTTTTCTGTCTCAACAATAGCCGTCGCTAGACTCTCACAAACAGGATCAAGCCATCAATGTACATACAAAAACAATGGCCACAATCTAAGAAGAGAGCTATTTGGGTCATCCAGCCACATAATTATCATTCACGGAGGATGACCACTCGGTTCTCTGTACACCATGCGTCACTGGAAAAATGGTGAAAATATAGCAGAGCCTGGGCTGCCACTGTAATCTTCTCTTGAAAATAGTATCGTTGTCTGCTTCCAATTAGTTCATTGGAGTTAATCTAATGCTCCAGTTTGTACATGAGGAACCGGCGTATGGTAACGTTTCCATTAAACAAAATTAACTTTTGTTTGGGCCATCAGGCCCTGCCGGACGTGTAATCTGAAACTTTGAGGATGTTATGAAGAGCTAACAGACGAGGTATTAGCAGAGCTGATCTTACAAGCTCCTCTCTGATTTTTGCTTCCTCCTTGCTACGGCAGGCAGGCTAACTAATCATACTGTCAAACACTTGCATTTCCCCACTGGCAAGGTGGCTGGGACATGTGCATATCATATAGCCTGAAGTTAGCAAAAATTAGGTGTAGTCAAGGTTACAAACACCAAAGCAAAGCTGAAGTGGTGTGTCTGTCACTTGGCTTGGGTTTGCCTTTGTCGGCAAAAAAAAAAAGGACTGGAGGTCGAAGTGCGGTCATATATTTTGATTGGCATGTTACCGGGCTGGTAGGAATAGCATCCTTGACATTAAAGTAGAAGCCAAAGTAGATCATGTTAAAAACTCCATGGCGGCCCAGTGTTGATGTTAATCCTTTATTCAGGCCCTTCAGTCCGAATCCCTCTGACTTGATTATGCATCTTGCTTGAGCGAATGAGGATGGTTGCTGTATTGGAGAGAAGGAATTCAAAAGAAGAACATGTCAAACGCTGACAAAAAAACCTCATTGGGCCTCTCGAGAAAACTGCACATTAACAACACATTATGAGTTAAGATGGTATTTTATTTCTATTAACCTCTTTGAAGGAATCTCTGTTGGCCTGGAGACTGACTTTCACCACTTCGAACGGATTGACGACAACAGCCTCAGTCAAGCCTGCGCCAAGCCCTGCTACAGACAGCGCCTGGAGGGGGGATGGACATGATTTAGGAGTGAGAATGTGGAGACAGAATTTGGGTCGAGACACAGCAGAATAGGCAAACTGATGTAGACAATAAAGACGACTGCCAACGTGTCTGAGCTACAAGAACCTAATGCTCGTAGTTTCGTTTCCACAAACTTGTTCTCCGAGTCTTTTTGTCTGGTCTAAAATGGACATCTGTTTCTGTCACGTCTGTCATTGTGTTGGTTTGACAAATGTTTGAAGACAGACAAGACACCTGTGTTTGTTATCATTTGATAAAATGTTAGATGACAGACAGGAGGGCGAGGAAGGTAAATGAAAGGAGGTAACAGGAATGTGAGCTGTTTAGGATTCATCATTGAAAAGGTGTGAAAATTGAATTCAAGGAAGTAAAAAAATAATAATCTGTTATTTTCAAATAACCAAAGCACTTTCATTGGTTTTTGGTCACCCAATGCAATGTAAGAGGTAACAACTACACTACCCATTTACTAATGTATATCCCTGACATGTAATTAACAGTGGATGTTGCAACGCTACATGTGTTTGCGTGGGGCTGTATTTGTCTGCATGGAAGTGTGTGTGTGTGTGTGTGTGTGTGTGTGTGCATGCGTGCTAACAGAGAAGCGTAATGGGAACATGTCAAGAACGTGTCTATAGCTCATTACTCTTCCTGCGTCTTTATCCTGCTGTCAGAGCCCCGGGACCCATCCTCTCAGACATGCCTCGCGATGTTTACACAGCCAACCAGCCACGTTTTAATTCCTTATTTGTATTATTACTGTGTGTGTCCTCATTAATCAGAGTGAAGGCATTCAGCTGTGCCACGCTACATAGGAGAGAGAGCCATTCAGAACCTATCTGTAATTCACTTGCACTAATGATCTGATGTGATTACAGTACTTGATACGCGAGGGCCTCTGGGGGAAATGGGGTTGGAAACACTTGAGGAAGAGGAAGATGAAGAGATAGAGAAGGAGGTGGAGGAGGAGTGGGAACAGAGCATGATGGATGGGACAGGCAAACATTTCTTCACCAATGGCTGTAAAAACAAGACAAGGATATGCGCCGTGCCGGGGCATAAAGGTATCCCATCCATTACGCCTGACACTTGGCTGCCACTTGAATAGGTGGTGTGTGGTGACCGCACCCCATCAGCACCGACCTGTCTATCTTAAAACCACCTGTATATTCATGACCTGTGGTGTAACCAGTCACCAGAATTAATAATCGCCCAGCAAATATGCAGTATAGTCTGTTTAGTAGGACAGTGTTAGGTTTGTCATTATTTTGACTTAACTCCAGCACACTGGATTTCAAAGGAAACAATTATTATTATTATTATTATTATTATTATTATAATACTTAGTTTTTTCACATCCTTTTTCATAGGAATCACACCTTTTTACCTTAGGTACTACATTCAAAACGGCTATAATGTTTACATGGATCATCTGATGTAAATGTAAAACCCTCAGAATAAAATCAGGCTGACGCGGGGCGTGATTTAGCTCACTCGGTAAAACCGTGCGCCCACATACGAGGCTATGGTCCTCACCGCAGGGACCCAGGTTCGGCTCCGACCCGTGGCAAGTTTGCTGCATGTCATCCCCCCTTTCTGTCTCCCTCATTTCCTGTCTCTCTTCGGCTGTCACTATCAGAAATAAAGGCGAGAAAAGCCTGAAAAATAAACTTAAAAAAAGATAATCAGGCAGACATTGTATGGATCAAGCCCGATTTTAACCTTGAACTGGTCGCCCACGACTTATTATGGAATCAGGCCGAATACCTGCCGGATTGGCTGTCGTTTCACAACACTTGGTTAATTGTTTGAATGATCAACGAGCTGGCTATCAGATTATCAGGCTGGATTTCTGGCATGTCAGAAACTCTGGTGAGTTGTGTTGCAGTTTGAGCAGTCCGATGTTGCTCCATAGCTGCTGTTCATTACAAACTGTAATGAGCTTGTTTTATTATTACTGTAGCATTTTACATGTCGTAGCTCAAACTGTAGACTTGACTGAGACTGTGCTGTTTTATAAACCGTCGTTGCAGAACAGACAGATCATCTTGCAGCTCCGGATCTTACTTCATATTTATTTGTTACAGCTGGCTTTGTACATCTTGTTTAAATAAACTTTATTGAAATTGTCACTGGACAAAACCGACTGGGGGGTTTCATGCTTACGTCCAGTGTGAGCACCTGTGTGGGGACTGTTGTCTTTAGCATAATAGTTGCAGGTTCTGGTCGTGCAGGAAAGCGGATTAGAAAGCGCAGTGTGAGTTTACACGACGTACAAGATTAATAAAAATGCACAGTGTCTGGCCAACTTTAAGCCTGCACTTCAGTCTCAGTCACTGTTTCATTTCAAAGTCAATGTGATGGAATAAAGATAGCAAAACTGTCCAGACACTTGCATTACGGGTTCCACTAGTAAAAATCGTATTTGTATTAGCTTGTAATGTTTTAAGAGGATTCCATTTAAAAAGAAAAAAGAAAATTGCCCACTCTACAATGCCTCTGTAGTGAAAAAGGCTCCTGACAACAAGCCAGTGTAACTGGCTTTACATAAAAAGGTAGAAACCAAACTTTTCTTCCGGCTGCTCTGCTGCCTGGAATAAAGCTCATAGTGTATGTTCAGGCAGGACCATGAGGTCATCATGTTCAGCTGATAACTGATCTCCCTAAGTTCCAAATACAAACCCACTCACACAACAGAGCTCTTTTTAAATGTCACACTTCATACATCTAATTCCTAAATCTAAGTGAAGCTGGAACTTTCAGGTTCTGTTGGAGAAGTAATTCAAAAATCACATTTACATTTCTAATCATGCAAATTACTACTACCTTACAGCATAACCTTACTCGACATTAGACCCAACATGTGGTTTTCTTCATTTGGTTAGACAGGTATGGTAATTAGTTTTTATAAAACTATGTAATGCTAGTTAAATTAGACCCAGTTGTTATTATTTTAAGTTGGTTCACAGACTGTTGACTATCTAAGATACACCTGACACTTGAATGTGTTAGTCACTTAGAAAGCTTTCATATGCGCTAAACATTTAACAAAAGTGTTATTCCAGGCTCTCTTCACTTAATCTCCACTTGAGAACTTTACTTTTTATCCTGTCCAAAGCTCCCATTATGGCAAAATTGTATTTGCCATAATAGTCAACTCTAACAAAACCGAGTGAATATTTTTTAGGCTAGAAACAATATGCTAGGCTTAGGGTTACCAGGTGATTAGCCACATAAAGAAAAGTATTTCATTATATGTATTTGTACATGAAAACCGCATGTTCACTACTCTGCATTGACAGGATAATTAACAATCATTTATTTTGCTGTTAAAATGCTTCTTGGCATTTTTCTTTGTTTTACCAGCGTCCGACAGGTGAGCTGAAACGTTGATTTTTTTTCCACTGGGTGTGACACTCTTCCTGGTCCTGTTGATCTGTGTGTGTTTATTTTTCAGGTGAGAGTGTATTCAGGTGTTTCTGCGTGTAAGACTCACCACACCAGGAGACAACGAGGTCAAATTCAGCAACTTCTTGTATTGCTCAAAGGTGAAAAACTGCAGAGGAAAGATCGGCATAAATAAGCTCTCAGAAAGTGACAGTGCATTCATAAACTGAAATCACTACACAAATACACACCCACATATACGTATGTACAAACAGAAGGAAAGGGGAACTTGGGTAAGCTTTGTATAAACTAGCACATTAAAATTAAGCCGTACTTATTTTCGACAACAATCTCTGTGGAAAGAGAAAAGTCTAAAGTACACTCTCAAAAGGAGACACAACCACTGATTTGTTTATCTGAGCAAAAGGGCAAAATGCCAGCAGAGGAGTTTTAATCGGAGCTTTAATTTGCTGTAATTCTTCGCTCCAGACATTTCTCACCATCAGCCAGCTTTGTTCGCCGTGTGAGCGATTACCCCATCTTCTCAGTGTGAGTGCTTATTTTTAAAGTTCACACGTCCTCATCTCCAGCATCTCATTAGAGCAGCCACCGCCCCCCCCCACAGTCACCCCATTATATGTCAGTGTGAAGTGAGAGATGCTAAGCCTTCCTACAAACATATCAAAAGATGGGGCTCAGGGAAAGGCTTGCTGTAAACGCTTGTAAGTCAATATTTGGTAGGCCAACAGAACAAATAGGAGTGGCTGAGGAGGCAGACATGGCGGAGGGCGTCATGTGTTTAATCAACATGTGTGTACCATGTTAGAGCGAACTGCGGTTGGAGTGTTTTTATATGGCAGTAGAGCAGTTCACAGTGAAACCAGAGCCTGAGCGTTGCATCACAGTGCGAGCAGCTTTGCAGTTTTCTATGAACCAACATGCACATCCTTAATCTCACCTTCACTGCTCTCTTTGGTGTCTCTGCCAGAATGGGAGGCAGGATTCCCTTGTAGAAGCCGAAGACTCTGTGGAGAGAGAGAAATTAAAATGCCAAACATGCTTATCTGATGACTGCAACTTTCATGACTCGTCAAGTTCCACCTGACATGTTGATCAAACAGGATGTATAGTCAAGAAGTGAAACAATAAGTTGATTAAACAATTCGTTGATTGACAGAGAATTAATCTGCACATGTTGATACTTGATAAAGTTATTTTTAAAACAAAAATGCCAAAGATTGCCCAGTTCTTCTTCTTCTTCTCAGTTGATAAGATTTTCTGCATATGTGATAGAAAACTGAATATGTTTGTGTTTTGGACTGTTGTCCGGACAAAACATTGAAGATGTCACCATTTTCTAACATTTTATGGACTGTACAATTAATCAAGAAAATAAACAGAAGATTAATTGATAAAGAAAATAATCATTGGTTGCATTCCTAAAGCAGTCATATAATTTTGAACTTTGGCCTCACAGAACCATACCAGGGGTTTTGGATATTTAATCCCATTAATTACAAATCATGTACAATATACTTTACATTACAGCTATCCATTTTGCAAACCATGCAAGTATTTGTTGTTGTGTTTTAGGAATCTGACTTAATTTTGTCATTCAAGGCAGCCACTGGTTTCCATTCATATCTGTAAGATGTTAAAATAAAATAGACTCTTGAAACTTGCTTGAGTTGTGGAATCCATCATCGTTACATTTATTCCTTTTTGTAGACACTTTGGTCCAAAGCGACGTATATATGAACAATGAATATCAAGTCTGCATTCATTTTTGGGCTGGTTACATTATCACTGTGATGTCATGTTGTGCAATCCGCTACAGTAGTGCTTTAAAGGGTCTGTTCAGCCAAATTACAATAAAAATTATATCCATGCAGAGACACTCAGTTGCCTCTTTATTAGGTACACTGTGTGCATGGAGTCTAATACAACAGCCCTGCAATAAACCCAGCCTTCTTGATGGTTACAATGTTAAGTTTTTGTGCTGTTGAATTGTTTTACATAATACTGACAGGTGTTCCTAATATTTTCTCTATCCCATTTATATTAATGAGGGCAGGCTAAATAACAGAAAAACCTCTTTGTATAATGCAATACAGTTCAATAGCACCACAAACTACAGCCAAGAATTACCATTAAGTTGAATCAACACCTCTCTAATTATAGACTGCATTATATTATATAAATTGGCAACTGAGTGTAATTTTGGTTTAAGAGACAGACTGAAGATGATAATGGTCAAAATCAATGCAGCAGAGGCCGAGATAGTCTGGTAAATGGTTTGTAATGCAGACTTTGTTATACATTTGTTGTCTCCAAGCCGAGATAACATTATTGACATGATGAGGGTTATTTTCCCAGACATGACGAAGCTCCTTCAAAAGACATAAAATAAATGAAGTTATATCATCAAATCTCTGACAACGCTGAATATATAGACTGCCGGACTAATACCAAGCTCACAAAATGGAAACAGAAAGGATATTGCTACCAAGATATTCTGAAACCACAAACTTGGGCAAACAAGCTCTCCAGGAATCTGTGGAGGAGATGATTTAAGAGTTTATTTCAGCATTTGATATACTGGCTGTTTCAAAAGACGGTAGCTGTATAATTTTAGTCAATTTGGTAGTTTGCTTTTGCGCAATCATACATCCAACCGTGATTTAAAGCGTACTTGGAGCCAGGAAAAATAATAAAATGATACAGTGACTTATGTATATGGGGATGTATGCCTACATCTTACACAGACTATTTTGTAAGCAATCCATTTTATTGAGCATATTTACAGAGTAAATAGACAGTCTGGTAAGATTGTTAGTTTTATACAAAGTCCCTTTTAACACACTTGTTAAAACAGAGAGATATGTGATTGGATGTTTCTGAAATGTACACAAATGTCTTAAAGATCTTTCTTTTGACATTTTTCCAATCTTTCAGAGTCAGGCATTATCCTACCATTTTTAAAAGAAACTATTCATCCAAAAAAAGGATTTATTACTGTGAAATGGAAAAATTTTGAGGCTACATTTGTCCTATATGAAAGACTATTTTTATTCATGTGGGTAAAATGAGTGGGATGTAACAAGAGAGGAGGTTCCCTTTTTAAAAAGCGGTTGTTGATATTGATTGACATTACAGTGGAGGTTTCCCCCACACTCCCGACATGCAAGAAGAAAGTACTATGTCTTCTGTTTTGCAAAGAAGGCACAAAGCATGTTTTGTATACATTCAGAAGTGCATGCATGTGAATTTCCCCCACTCTTCAGTTTAGTGAAAACATGGATGGATTAGTTCATTTGTTTGAGCGTGTGTAGTTTACACTGAGAGGCCCAGGAAGATGATGTCAGATAAGTTGTCACTCAAATACAATTATACAGGTACTGAATTGATTTTTTCTTCACAAACTTTTCTTCAGAAGCTGCTTTCTCAAACCCCACCTATCTGTGACATTAGTGGGCAACAGTAGCATACCCGAAGCACCAGACGCTTCTGAGTCATTCGCTGTTGTGAAGATAACAAACTGTCAATGGCAACAGCAAACTACTTTGTCTTCTGCTCTCATTCCTAAATGTTGTTTTAAGGGGACTGCCTCACAGGGAAACAGGTACAACAAGTCTAAATCTTTGAACAAGAGCCACAGTAAAAACAACATCACATTCTTGCTGCTGGCTGTTCCTGAGTCCCGGCTCAAAACTAAAGGTGACCGGGCTTTTGCATTGAAGGCCCCTCGGCTCTGGAGCTGCTGAATCAGTGACATCTTTTAAATCACTTCTCAAAACGTATCTTTTTGAAACAGCCTTTCATTAATTCTAGTAGTCCGTTTTATTGCCAACATATCGTATCGGTTTTATTATTAATTATTATCTTTAAGGTTGGGGGTCTCATTTCTTTATTTTATTTCATTGGATTGCAGTATGCATGATTGCATTTGCCTCAGTCCTGAAATGGTGTAACCCTGATTAAAACCATGTAAAGCACTTTGTAACTTTTATTTTGAAAAGACCTGTATAAATAGTATTATTATATTTTCATTCTTACATTTTGAAACTAATAAAGATGCTCAAGGTACTGTAGAGAACAATGAAATAATTACCCTGACCAACCAACCAGTAGAAACCGGTCAGGGCTATATAATACAGCAGCTAAATATGTGCCATACAATATGCCCCCACACTACATGGAGCATTATGATATGAATCAAAATATATGAAACCACAGTTTGTTTGTTTTTTAAAGTTCCTTTTTGAAGCATGTCTAACGTTGAGTTCAGACTGTGTCATTTATATCTTACAGAGCTGAGGGACCAGGAAACCTAACCGACATGTTAACAATCAACAAACCTGTTGCTATGCCACAATTAAAATTTTCTGCAGCCACTAGCTGTCAAAAGCTTTTCAGATTCCACACTTCCTTGTTTCTTTACAGATGGGAAAATGTTTCCCTGAGCAAATAATCTGGTCATGGAAAATGATAAACATGTACGTTGTACGCAACCATTCAAAGCTTTTGAAACAAACACCTCACAAACAGTGTTCATGGTTTCACAGTGGAATTGATGAACAACTTTGAAATCACTTATTTTTTTCTTTTAAAGTCTAAGGATAAGAATATTAGATATAGTATATGGGTCAGATATGAGAATAAGGTCAGAAAATCATTATTTATCATTTATGACAGCGTGTGGCTGGTATTGTTTTCATGTTGGGTGCCTTGTGTGCGTGTCATCATGGCAAAATGTGGTCCTGGAGACACCTATTGTAGTGGGAACTAGCACAGAAGGTGTTTTGAGTACTTTGCCAGGGTTTTAAACGTCTGTCTGTCTGTGGACAGAGTATGTCAACGCGATAGCGTCAAAACTGTGCAAGATGCAGTCACGAAACTTTACAGGTGTGTAGTTGACATCATAATGAAGGCCGAGTTATTGAGTTTAATTGAATCTGAAATATTCAGTGCGCATTAGCTAACATAACTACCTTCTCATTAACAAAAATAAAAATGTATGGCGGCAGTCTGATGAATGCTAGTGGGGCTTGACGGCTTTGCCAGAATGGCAGTGGTAAAGTAGTATTCAGATCCTTTACTTAAGTAAAAGTACTAATATCACATTGTGAAAATACGCCATTATAAGTAAACGTCCTGCATTCAAAACCTTACTTAAGTTAAAGTTTGTAAGTATTATCAGCTAAATGTACTGGATACTGTGTATCAGAAGTAAAAGTACTCATTGTGCTGTTTTGAGCTTTGTAGCGATGCATTTTCCAGCCGATCCAGGGGGGGTTTAAATCGTTTTTTTTAGCTTAAGAAATAGGAGGAATTTCTTAAGCCATAAAGGAACACTTCATCTATCAGTGTATCACAAACAGTCAGTTTGTTAGGGGTCGTGGGTGACTGGAGCCTATCCCAGTGACTTTGGGCCTTAGACGGGGTACACCCTGGACAGTGGCCAACTCATCGCAGGGCTGACCGCTCTGCAGCCGTGCACCCCACAAACATTCAAATTCAAAATCACCACGTTTGGAGATACATGGTTTTCACTGGACAGGCATAGTATGAAAAACTGTAATCTGAAAAGTAACTAAAGCTGTCAAATAATTGTAGTGAAGTAAAAAAGTGGGGTAGAAATAGAAAGCACCGTTAAAAGAAAAGTCTCAAGAAAAGTACAAGTACCTTATATTTGTGCTGAAGTACAGTACTTGAGTAGTAACATTCCACCAGTGCAGAGCGTAGATAAATCAATCTCTAGTTCCTACAGCCAAACTACCAGAAGTTGTACTTTTCGAGTGCTAGCATAACGCTTGTGCTTTTCAGATTTCATGTGAGAACTCATGCTTTACAACCCATTGTCCCAAGTTTGAATGTTTTGGGACAAAGTTCACATCGTACAAATCGCTGGATGGTTTCAGCCAGCCACGATATTTGTCGTCCTCCAACCACTTTTCATTGAATTTGCATTTATTTACCCATGGCTGAGCCTGCATTGCTTGATTACGGCGTTATGTTGTTGTTTTTTTTCCTTTATCCCCACCATGGCCCTCAAATCTGAAGGTGGATACACATGTTCTTCTTCTGGGTTAAAATGCGGATCACTGCCACACAAGGAGTACTACCACCATCTACCAAGCGGAGCATACGCTAGCTACTTAACATACAAACAAATAGATATTGGATGTTGAGCAAATGGGCATTGTTGTGGAATATAAAATAAATACCGGTAAAATAAAATCATAAAAACAGAAAAGACAATAGACACGCTTATTAATTGTACTTCAGATCAAATTGAAGGCCTTCCCTCCTACAATTCCAGACATTTTAAGGCATTCTTAGACCTTGAATATCATTTTAAGACTTTTTAAGTATCCGTGGGGACCTCTACTACTACCATCAACTATTGTCTATGTAGCCAAAAACTGACATGGCTCATTCCTCTGTGTCATAGAGCTCCTTTATGGTGCAAAAACTATTCATACAGCAATGAGTCCCATTGTTGCACTGTTTCATATGTTGAACCTGGGCACTTATTTGGCATCAGTTCAAAATATACCGTCCTGCTGTCGTAAAAACAGCAAATGTGTATTAATCTGCAGAAATAAAAATAGTCCCCAACAAATACACTATTTACTCCTGTTTGAGTAATATTTGCTAAAAAAAACAAACAAAAAACTGTGCCCAGCTGTTATTTAGCCTTTAAAAATAAATAAATAAATACAAATTTTTATTGTAAAAATGATCACTATGAATGCATAAGCTTGGGGCTGAGCGCTACAGACAGGGTAGGGAAGTAATAATAATAATAATACATTTATTTTATATAGCACCTTTAAAAGTGTCTTTCTCAAAGGGCTTTACACACTCAACAGAGAAAAACACACTTTGAGTGTGGTAAAGTGGTAAAGTATTGCGAGACAGCCTAACACATTGCAGGTTTTTGTCTTTTCATGTGATGCACTGACAATAACATGAATATAGAATATCACCAGCCTTACTCTTTAAGTCATCAACTCAATTTCTGTTAACTGGTCCACAAAAATGAAAGTCAAAAGCAAAAAGTGGCAAAGAATGTATAATTTATATGTAAATGTGCATAGGACCACTTCTAGAGAGGGCACCACCTTTCACTTAGCAGGTTACAGGAAGAGAACAAGAAAGTATAAGGGAGTGTGTATTGATACTGAACACAGGGCTGTGGACAAAGATCACAACAAGGCATGACCGACTGTATCCTGTGAACAACGGCACCAGCTCTGTTGTGACAACATTCTCCACAAGTCAGCAGAGATGATCTTGGTTGATTGAGTCCAAGTGTAAATATTTTTTCTGCTGGTAGACTGTTTTCAGTGAATATAACCTGAGAAGGACAAGCCATTACACTTGCACAGAAGCCACAGCAGCGAGGCCGCCTTCCAAAAACAGCAGTTAAACACAACTAATAATCAAAACACCTGTCACCTGTGACAGGGCCAACCTACTTCAACAACACCTGAAGTTACACAAGTGGTATTGGCTCAGGTTAAGCGAGCCATCGTAATAATGCTGGAGTAAGGGATTATGGCTGAGGAAGATCCCTCTTTGAAGCCAAAAATGTATCCCTTGTATCGTTTATGTAAACAAGTTATTTCAGTCAGACGGAAGACCCTTCCTTCTGCTCTCTTTGTTCATGAAAATGTTGGCCACAGATTTCCCGGGTGTGGTCAGGCTGGGGAGCCACCAGGTGATGAAAGAGGAATGAAATTTGCTACAGGACAAATACGGGCTCCAGAGAGTGGCCATCATTTGAATTCTAATTTGATTTCCAATGTAAAGTACACACTAAGTCCCTTTTTGGCTTTCCTAAACAAATGGCCTCCTGACACAGAGCGAGCGAAGGGGGGGGGGGGGGGGGGGGGGGGGGGGGGGGGGTGTGTTTTTTTTTTTTTTGGTGTGTTTTTTTTTTTTTTTTTTTTTTCACTTTTT
>CM022480.1:8631056-8654501 GCA_011952105.1 Coreoperca whiteheadi
GGGGGGGGGGGGGGGGGGGGGGGGCGCCCCCGCTGGGCCCGCGCGGGGGGGGGGGGGGGGGGGGGGGGGAGGGGGGGGGGGGGGGGGGGGGGGGGGGGGGGGGGGGGGGGGGGGGCGATGGATGTGTGTGTGTTTGTTTGCACTTGTGTGTATGATTTGTCTTTCATTTTCATAAACCTTTCCTTTTTTAACCGCCTCCATCTATCTGGAGAGGAGCTTTGCACTGACAGAACAACATAGACACGACAGATTAAACAAACTGGCAAATAATATCAATCAAGCACAAATTCTGCCTACTTAAAAGTAGAAATGCATAAATGCATGTAGTAACAGATCATTTGCATAAATAAAACACTTCCTCGAGCACAATCATTGCAGGCGAAATGTTCATTTTCACTGCACTTCTATGAGGAAATCCATGGGAAATATGAGCTGCCCCTTGAACTTTTGAACATGCAAACAACTGGCATGCTTCATCTGCAAATATTTTCACTTTCCTACTGTAACCTTGACATTGTGACTAACAGGGACAATACAGAGGAATTACCAGCGGCCAGGATTCACAAGATAAAAGGTCTCTAGTTGGCATATCATGCACACCATGAGGTAGAAATTATTATTAATTCACATCTAAAGTAAGCACAGAGAAGTTAGAAATATGATTAAATGTGCTATTTATGGACTTGGAGGTTGGGGAATTGGAGGTGGGTTAGTGATAATTGATTATTGGAGGATAATTTCTTTCCTGCTTTGACATGATGAACTCACAGTTCTTATTTTTCGTGATCAAATGTTCATATTTTAGTACATTTTGGTGAATTTGGTGAAATCCATGAGATGAAACAGTGATTTATGACATTTTAAAATGCTTCCTTTTGCCTAAATGTGGAATTTGTAACCGTGTACTCAAGTAAAATCAATGGTTTACACCTGGAAACCATATTTTCTAAACAAATTTACTCAAACAAACAGGCTCCTCTTTCTGAATTTTTAGAGGGAGAACATACTGTTACTGTATACTGAAAAGTTTGACCATTTCTAAAATGGCCTATTCATTTTTTGATGAATTAGATGAGAAGGTCAATACTCACGTCTGTACAATAAATATGAAGTTACCTCCAACAGCCAGTTAGCTTAGAACAAAGACTGGAAACAGAGAGAAACAGCTAGCCTTGCTCTGTCCAAAGATGACAAAATTCGCCTACCAGCACCTCTGAAGCTCACTAATTAACATGTTGCATCTTGTTTAATTCGTACAAAACCTGGGGTGAAAAAACAACACGTAACTCTTGGCAAAGAAACTGAATAACTGTGTTTCCCAAATGTCAAACTATTCCTTTAACGGGATGCTGCTTCATATGAACGATGCTTGTTTCACCGAAGCAAAACATATGTATCTGGTGGGCACGCTTATCTACAGTTCTTCACACTTCCACAATGAATGTAGATATTTTTTGCATGGGTGGTTCCTGCTGGAGTCAACCCCTCGCACACCTCTCCGCCCCCCGCACTAGTTCCAAGCATTAGTCATTGATCTACTGTACGCAGGCCAACGCACTCTGCTGCAATGCATGGACCCTTTTAATATTCATGTGGCCGTGCTTTGGGTCCCGACCCAGTCTCTGGATACCACACTGGTAAAGAATGCTCAAGAATAAAGTCTTTTTGTTTCCCTCCAGACGGAAACACTTAACACATGCTCATGCTGCTACACCCACATGCAACAGAAAAAGGAGCGTGGCCTGTAAGGCAATACACCAACCAAGTGTTTGTGAGCATAGTTCACACTGTCACACACTTATGAGCACAGCTACAGGAATTCGTGCTATATTTTCCAGATATTATAACAACCCTAATGTAAAATGTTGAGTTAACAGAAATAATCCACACCGTAACAGTCATTTCTTAACTACAAGCATTCAAAACGTATCCTGCTGCTGTATAAATAATAAAGTCTATAGGTATAGTTAGTGTGTCCAGGCTTCAGACTGTCTTAAGATGGTGTCACACATGTGCACATTTCCATGTCTTTCTTCAGTTTAATCACCAAGCCCGAGCTGAGAGCTCAGGTTTCCTCCCTCTTTACCTCAGAGAGAGAATGAGGCCTGGTGTTAGCTCGGTCCTGCCATGAGCTGACAGGAGATGTTTATTTTTAATAATAATTCTACAACAGAGGGGCCTAATACTATTTGTATAAGTTATAACTAAGTGGTTTGGCCTGGAGGTAGTCCGCAATGTGCTACTGAGGAGTGATTACAGCCTCAGCAAAAATATACTGTTAGTGATAATTGGTCGACAAGAAAGTGGATCTTCCGCCTGTTGGGTCATATCACGGCTTTGGTGTATGAGCAGTCAAATAGCTCTCATAGCTGATGGTGTGGATGCTGTGTAATTTGGCAAACATTTTATTGTGTCAGAGTTCTCTGGAAATGCATGCAGACCTACTCCCAAAGGACACACCCAGAAAGCATGCAGGCACAAAGGCATTACATTTCACAGTGTGAGAGTGTGTGTGGGTGTGTGTGTGTGGGGTGAAGAGGGCACAGCTACTGTAGCAGGATAGCTGTGTCTGTTGAACTACAGCCAACATACGATTTTAAACTGTCACTACCCGGCCTCTCACCGTGTACTCGCTCACACTTCGCAGCAGATCTACTTTATATCCGCTGTAAAGCTGTCGACTCGCCGTAAACAGAACGAGTGGCAACCACTTTCTCCTGCACCTGCACTGTCTCAGTCCTGTCACAGGGCAGGCAGAGGAGGAGGGAGCATGGCAGAATGAATGTCTTTAGCTTTAGTTGTGAAAGTTTTACATATAGGTTTTAAGCCGCCAATAACAGCTGCACTCTTATCCAATGTGAGGTACAATGAGTGATAAGACACTTTCAGTGGTTTGCTGCAGGATATATGTGTAGGCTGTTGACAGACACACCGTCTGTTTAAAAGCATCGAAACCTGTTTCAGTGTTCCAGCCACTAGACCACCATGCCTATTAGTCTGTTTGAATAAAGCAGCACGACTCATAATATCTTTGACTATATATGTATTCTCCACTTTTCCTAAGCAGATTATTTTTGATGACATGGAGGCTTAATATACTATAATTTGGAAGCTACACCATCAGCAAATACCAATTCAATTAATTTATAGTGTAGTGCAAATTAGTTAGTTTATAAATGCTTTAGCGCTTTTTGACATGATATGCCTTGGTGATGTTGGACACTGTTTTTTTTGTTTGTTTCAAAACATTCTGCACAGCCACTGCCATGTGTTTTAAAACTTTTTCTTAGTTCGTTAGTTATTTATTAATGTGTATTTGTGTTTGCAAAATTACTTGCCAAAAATTACCCTTTGAAAGAAAAATAACGTATTTTGAACTGAATTGAATTATTACATAATATAATTGCCACCTTAACACTAATCCCTCTGCCATATAAGTGACGAAGGTAAAATTACCCTTCATTGCGGAAGATGGTCCGGAAACAATCACCCAGGTTCTTGTAGCTGGTGGGGTCACTGGTTCCCCTTTGGATCTGGAACCTGCAATGACAAAGTTCTCATTAAAGCTTCTATCACTGTAAATATTACATACAGCACCTCTACATTTGAACTAGGGTCTGTATTAGGCCATAATTATATACATTGTGACATCTGTGTTTAAAATACACTTTGAACAAATTTGATCTTATCATAAATGAGCTCATTTCCCTCCTTATTTCTCTCCCTCTCCCTTTCATCTGCCGTGTTTCCCTCCTCTTCTAAGATGAGAGGCTCCTACCACCAGGTCCCCCCAGCACAGGGGAGAACTCAAACATTTATTTAACCCAACCGATCCAATTAGCCACCCAACTCCCCAGGACCCGGCCTTTTGCAGCAGGTTTTTCAGCTACGAACATGCTAGTAAGCCAATTGTAACAGCTCTTCAGTTACGTGTAAATTTTTAATATGATGGAGCCAGTCGAAGGACCTTTTGTTGTATAGAAAACACGCTGGTACCTCCCTAATAAAGGCTGGTGAGCTGCGTGTAAATCTTTTACATGAGAGACCAGTTGGGGGTGAAAGAATGAATATAAATGATGTCCGAGTTTCAGGTATTGAGACGATAAGAAGAGATCTCATTATATACTGCCACATGGCTTTAACATAGATTCCAACCTCCAACAAAATTTTTTTTAAACTAAATGGTCTGATGAGATTACATAGTGATTTTAGACACAATAATTTGAGCAATTAACACAACAAATGAAAGCATGGTTCAAAATGTGGTGGATGATAAATTGAGGAATTTAAATAATTTTACAGCAAATAGTGAAGAACATCAGGGATTTGGAGGGTAAAAACAGAGGCAGAATTGAAGAGAGTAGGAGGGAACAGGACAAGAGAAAGATTCCCTACTCATATGGCTTCAACTGCCAGGTCACAAGGTCAGCAGTAAGTCGTCCATGCGGGTGCCTGATGGGGCCATAAAGGGCCCCCGGGTTCCAGTGGAGGGGGAGTTTAGTGGGGTGAGCGGCCTTTCATATCGCTAACAGATTAACATCTTAGAGGGGTGTCCCTCAAATCCTATTTGGTGGATTCCCAAATAGCTTGTAACCCGTTCGTGAAAACCAGTTAAAACAGCATAATAAATAGATGTCTGACACCATATTAAAGAGAAGAAGAAAAAGAAGGACTCAAGGTATGAGGGGATGGTGGAATAAGGGGTATGGAGGGGGGCAAAAGACCCAGAAGATTTAAGACTACTGGGGCTTGTAAACATATTCAAATCTGACTTAATTAAAGGCATGTGATGCTGGGGTCAAAGATAGAAGGGACCCTGTCCCCACTCTCCCCGTCTCCTTTGCTCTGCCTGTCTCGATACGAACCGACCCTGAGAGAGTGGGGTTGGCAGGGCCGTGGTCCGGTTCCAGCCCCTTGACTCCACTCGTGACCCTGAGGTCGCCTCATTTCCTCATGGCCCTCACCTACCCTACCATAAAAGCCAGGGACCAAACAGCAAGGCCCAGGGAGTGAGAGATAATAGGGAGGACCAGAAGAACTTGTGGCAGCAGGGGAACCATCAGGCCCCTGGCTATGAAGCTGCTAATGTCGGTTTTCACAGCAACTAACAGTGGAAAATAAGTCTCAAAGCCTTAGTCAGTACTGGTTGAATGTCCTATATTAAAGGATATTTACAGACAAAAATCTCTAGTTTCTGTTAATACGGCCTCAGTGACGATATACTGGTTGGCTGAAGAAGAGCACAGGATAGTCTCCATGGCTCTGGCAGATTCACTTGGCCTTTGAGTCAGCCATTCGGATCGTAAACTCTGAAGACCCAAGCAAAACCCTGGGGCTCCTTTAAAAGATACCGCTTGGAGCGTCTTCTTCAATCATCAGCAAAAGCTAGTGAAGTTACAGTATACTCTGAGGTGATGAGATCTGTGAGTTCATCAAGCATACCTCTCCTTTCCTTTCCTACCCTTATTCCACTCTCCCAAAACTGTGTTTGTGCTTTACAGGCCCAGAGCTGCCCAGGTGAGGGTGAAGGCGAGGGCAGGTTGGTGCTTCTGCGAATGAGACAAGTACTCTGGGGTAAATAATCCTGAAGACCTCGTCCACCTGACCTTCACTGCCTATAAAAGTACAAATTCTAGGCGTCCGCAAAGAAGTCAAAAAGGTAAATGAGGGCGGAGTAGCAGGCTAGAGCCCCATTCTTTGTATTTTTATGGACATGAGCGCGGTGTTTGAGGGCCTTTCAAGGCCGTGTCCGCTCCCAGACCCCGGTGGTAATGGGCTCGAACAGAGGACCAACAAGATGGGCTGTCACCTGAAAGAAGACGAGATGTTGAGGTGAGGCTCATTAATGATGGTGTTAAAAAATGCCTATGGGAAGGCGGTTGGGGGGTTGTTGGGTTGATCAAAAGGCAGAGGCTTGATGGGCCTTCTTTTAAAAAGGGGCATGCAATGTTTTTTAGGAGATCCTTTTAAAATATGCCCTATTATATGAGGGGTATTCCCTCAGTGGCACTCAGACCGTGGCAACTTTGATGACTTGCTCACTTTAAAATTTAGGGTCTAATAAGACTGATATGAAATCACATTTATGGCTATTCAGACAGATTGACATAGAAATTAACACCTTATATAGAGAAATAATGACCGAATCTACAACAGGCATTTCTTATGATATCTATTATACTGCAATATTTAAAATTAATTTTGAAATTTTCTCCAAGTATCAACATTATGAGTTATCTGTGTTGCCATGTATTTGGACTGGTTGCTACAGTGAGAGCCTTGATCTACTCATGCCTTCCCTCTAGGAATGCCAAGTGCTTTGACAAAAAAAGGAGAGAGGCATGATTGAAGAAAAAGAAGAACTGAATCACCAGGGGGAAAGAATGAAAGTGGTGCAATTTCTCATGATAGATCTGAAGTGCATAAGACAATCCAGAAGGCAACATAAAGGGGAAATCTATTTTTTACAGCCAGACAATTAATTTTAATGAGCTGGATCATAAAGATGGTAGCAGTCCATTGCATTGGTACATGAGGTTAAGAGCACTTTTTCCAACCTAAGTAGTCCAACATGGCAAATTCGGCCAATCGTGACTTTAGCCATCCAATCGTGCTTCAGGATAAAAGAGAGTAACCGAAAATAAATACTCATTGTTGTTGACAATGACAACAGTGCTGACTGACTGTCAATGAGTAAATAGTGTTTGACGAATAAAAAAAAACAACCAAAAAGTATATAAAACAAGGATTATGACACCTGATTTGTAAGTACTTGTGCTGTAACACTCAATAGGCTTTTATTTAAGTTTAGTTTGTTTAAAAAGGGATACACTCCCCTTTTTTTATGATATCTAGCTCCTGCTCCCATGTGGTTTGCAGTTATTGTAAGTCCATTTGGATGAAACACTGAATAAATGTATTATAATAATGTTGATTTCAATTTATCTCCACCCTGCACAATAACATGAAGGGGAAAAAAGCAGGGAAAACTAATACTGATAGATTGAATCTATGACAAAACTGTTGAAAGGAAAAAGTGTCTGAGTGTGGCAGGAGGAGGCCAATAAAGACAAACCTTTGGAGAGAGGAATAGGAAAATAAAGTTGAGGGGAAGAAGATGCAAGATGGGAGCAGAGGGGAAGTGATAAACATTTGGCGCTTGTGACACGGCAGGCTGCCAGAGCTTGATCTGGACCAGGCCAGGTTGGGTTTCACCAGCACCACAAACCTACTGGACCTGGGAGAGCCCAGGTAATGGAGCAGGCGGTGGTTTGGATAAGGGAGAAAAAGTTACTCTGGCCGTTAAAAGGGCTACAACATCTCCCTGTCACTCTGGATACTTTCTCACTGTGATAAAACTGACTCCTCTGATTCCCTATGGTGATGTTGGGAACAGTTTGCCGGTCCAGATGTCTGCTCATATACTGTGACCTCTGTGACCCGAGATCAGGCTGTGTTACTGTGGAAGAGCAGGAAAAGTGCTGCATAAAACAGCACGAGGACAGGCTAGGCAGGGCCAGGCCAAGACTGGGGATCAGATGTTTTGAGCATTGCAAACTTCTGGTTGACTGACAGATCACTCTATATGTTAGAGTGGGTTGTAGCAACTTTAGAAAGCCACTAATGCTGAAGTGAAGCAGATAGATGGAAAAACAGAGTAGTCTTTCTGACATTTCCAGTAAGTGGTTGCATAACAGAAAGGATTTCTTGGGTGTTTAAACTGGGGTCTCCAAGTCTCTGCCAAATGCTGTAAATGAAAATTACAGCGCTAATGTTTGACCAATATTTAAAATTATAGCATGTACTGTATATAGCCTATAATAAATATATAACAGTATAAAAGAAAAATTAACAAATATATTTCAGCAGTACTACGAGAATTCCTCAAAAGGTTTATAAGAAATATTTTCACCAGCAGACCTCAAAGAACTTTTCTTTAACAGGAACCAAATTAGATTGATTCACAATTTCAGTGTAGGAGACAGATGCAAATCTATGGCTGGATGAAACGGAGAAAAACAGAAGCCATGACAGATGACGGCAGGCCAGACAAGCTAGGTCAGCACTACCCGGTGATAGACTGGTCCAAGCCAGCGACAGTAACAGCCACTTTGATGTGAAGAGATGCTGCAGGACTATGGAGACTCCCCTGACAGCAGGTAACCACTGGCTATAACACAGTGTGCTCCAGACAAAAGACAACTGCCCTGCATGCTTCCAGAGAGAAACCTAGAGACACTGTTACTCCACTGCATCTTGTCTCAGCCCTGTCTCGAGAGGCCAAGACAGGGAACTCCACCAAGCATCCCACAGATGCTAATAAGATGCCTTTATTGTTGCTTCAAAATGGATAATGTCAGCTCTCTCCTCCTATTCTTAATCCCACAAAAACTTTTGCAACTTGATGTGTTTAGATTTTTGGTGACATTTAGACCGCAACCATATTATATTGTTTTGTAAATGCAGACTGTAGAGAAACCATCGCCCAACCATTCATGGATAAAGAAGGATGTAAGTGAAAGGGTTCCACTACTGTTGGCTTTCTCTCTGTCTTCTTTCTCCATTTAGCTTTCCTTTCATCATTTTTCAAAGTACAAACACTACTACTCTGTAAGTATTATCGATCGAGTGATGCAGACCTTTGAAAGTATCAACCTTATAAAGGGTTATCAACAAGCTTGAAATGCATAAGCAGTGGACTTCAGAGGGAAAGATCAACGAATTAAGTGTAGGGCCTGCTGCAGGTTTCTTGTGCTGGTCATGATCTGCGGCTATGACAACTGTGTGCGGGTCCTTGTTGATGTTTGGCACGTTGGTCTGTGGTACCCCAAAGGCAATCACCTTCTGTCCACCTTCTTCAAAAAAACACCCTGGCAACCAACACTTTTTTAAAGACGAGAAGAAACAAGCGGAAAGAAATAACTCCCGTGCTGTGCAATTGCCACATGCAGCCATTGTGAACATTTTAACAAAGCGACCTCACATTCATCTTCACGAGCGGCCTTCTTGTGTGCCCGCTGTAGATTTGTCCACAGCTCCCCTTCAGGGAGAAATGGCAACTCCCACAAGGACGGGAGCGCAACTTGTGTGATTATGTACACATTAATCACTGTGGAGAGGGTGCACACAGTTTAGTGCAGGGCCCTTAAGTGTCTGTTCAACACTTCAAATACAGATTATCATAACTGCAGCAACAATCGGGAAAAAGCTTGGGGCTGCGCTTCAGGCACACGGTGAAAAATCAAGCTCACGTGCATAAACACTTTGAGTGACTGAAAGAGCAGAGGTCTTCCACTGAGCACGGAGTTATGTCATTTGAAATGTTCTAGCAACTGCGATGCCTGCATCCACTGCAGCTCTGACATCTACTGTTCAAGTAATAGTGCCACAACGACAATTTTTGCCTGGTTTGAAAGCGGCTTTATGAGTGACTCAAAGGTGCAAAAATCGGCTTCCAAGAGGTTGGAAAAGGGGTGATAGAGGCGGGATAAGGATGTTCAGACATGCACGTGTGAGTTTTGAGAGTCAAAAGAAAGAGAAAGATGGGGCAGCAGGGGGGCAGTACTGTGGTTGCCGCACAGTCAGGGTCTAGTGAAATCAAAGCACACAATGCCTTCACTCTGTAATTAGTGTACTGGAATGTGAACCCCTTCACTGATAATGATTACAGGTGCTCCAGTACGACACACACACACACACACACTGACATGCACATCTGCTCTTTATGTGTACCTCCATCTATAGCTGAAATCTCTTTAGTAATTTAGTAATCCATTTGTGACTGCTAGTAACATCTCTAACATCTGTAAGTAACTGCAGCAACATCTGTCACAACATTCAAAGTAATGGGTTAAGGTTTTTAAAGTTTATTCTTATGGAATCTTGCTTTTAATAGATAGTTTGAAAAAATTCCGGTAAACGATATCATTGTCATTTTAAGACAATTTTTATATAATAGCATAACAATGCAAGTACACCCTTTCAAAGAGCAATTAACTTTTAAACTGCCTGAGCCCCAACACATTCTTATCCAAATAAAACACATATGTAAACACGGGCAATATTGCATACTATTTTAACATAACCTCGGCCATTTTTGCTGACCTCGATAAGCCAATAAAGTAATTTTCGTGACAGGCCTACCAACACCAACGATTTTTTAAAAAAATCTTGCTTTCTGTAATATCTGCACATGGCAATTACAGTATGGTTCAGGATAGGGAAAGATTGCGGTTATGGCAAATATTTAGGCAACTAAAACATGTGCTTAGCGTTAACTGAAAGTCTGCAATGGGATGCGATCTGTCTCCTGCATGAATGTTGGACATGCTACAGGCCCATCTACCCCCCCAACCGCCACACCCTTACTTACTGTCTTGCGGCACATGGGGCACAGTGCTTCCTGCGTTGGTACTGAACATAAATCATGAGGTGCAGAATCATTCAATGTGCACGTAATTATTAGGGAAACTGGGCTGGTGGGTATGTAGATAGGTCTATCCATCCATCTTGCAAATGATAAAAAATGTTTTAATCTGATAAGACAAATTATTTAGCTGAGCCACACTTGTCATTCAGAAAATCGAGGCATCATCCAAGAGAGTATGACTGGAATGCGAAGGCGTCATTTTTGATCCTGCCAAATATGCTGCGCTGCTGTGCTCATGAAAGACATGCTCCCTACCTTTTGCACTGGACTCACCCTTGCTAATGCTGGTGCACTCAAGCGATGCAGAGACTGAGCTCGGTCTATCATGCATGCACGTGGCATGTGTTTGGCTCTAGACTCTGAGTGAAGTCTTGCCCTGCAGTCTCAAAGCGCCGGGGGGATTAGGAGCCGGCTTGACGACCGCTGACCTGCCCTGCTCCTTTACAAGGCAAGCTCAGCTATCAGGCTGCTGCTGCTTTGTGCCCTGCTGTTTGAGGGTTGTGTCAGGGATTCCTCCATAAGTGCACTGGGGTTCACCAAGCAGTTGGGGGCAAACAGAGGTGGAGGTGGGAAGGAGGTGGGGTGAAGCCTTTGGGCCATCCTCAGCGCTGTCACACGTTCCCCAAAAAGACTGGATGTCATCTGTCAAAGCCCTCATCAAAGATCACTTTCAAGCCCCCCAATTGGGACACACTTTCATGCATACTGTGACCAAATGGAGGTCGCGTTGCCATGGATACTGCCACAAGCAAGGGCCAGTACCAGGTTTTTCTAATCAGGCTTGAAACAGGCTACTGGCAGGCTTAGTGGTTTGCAATGACTCTGACAGCCATGACATGCAATACAATTTACCGAATTGCATAATTCAATACAAAACTCCTAAAACACATGTACAACAGGGATTTTAAACAAAACATTACATAATCGCTCAACAAGCTACAAATTCAGAAGGAGTGATGGAAATTTAAACAATGCATTCAACAGGATGTTGATGATGTTGTTATATAATATGGTTTATATTAACAAAAGTAGTGGGCTGATTTAACACCAGGCAAACTGAGATGGTTGATGAAAAACTACAACCACAGAAGACCAAATGTAAAAACAGTAGAAACAGTTAATGTTCAGTGGCAGGAGTTAAAAAAAGATGGATGAAGAGTGATTACCTGAGAGAGAGAGAAAGACAACGAGCAAGGGAGGAATGAGAATGGGAAAGCATGAAAGATAGCAACAGGGAGGACAAAGTAAGTGCAGAGGGAGAACAGAGGCAGAGAAGGAGTGGCTCAGTCGAGAGTTATAGCATAAAATACATTTGGGCAAACACTATGCATTATGGCAAACACATCTGATCATGTACACGCTGTAGAAACTGCCAGAAGTTCACAATTACAGGAGGAGTTGCTCAGGGAGACTCAAACGCGAGGAAGGTGTGGCTTCACTCTTTGGGTGGAAGTAAAATGAGTGATGGGAAGCTGCTTTCAGATGAGCGTCAGTATGCCTGCGCATGCACGTCTACAAGGGTGGAGCTCCATGTAACAGGATCTTGACATGAAGGGAAATGCAGGCTCAGTGCAACTCTCTAATGAGAGGGAGAACCTGATCAGAGTCAGATGGGGTGCCCCGAGCACACAGCCCCCTGCAGAAAGTACCGCCCGACACCCTTTGTTACCTCCAAGTGAGCTGAGACCAGCCCATGAACCATGTAACTAGGTGGTTTCCAGGTTAATGAAAAGCTGTAACTCCGGTCCCACTGTCTCTCTCTGCTAAACTGACGACTGCCCTCCCTAAGCACACTGCATCGCACCCTCCATCTTCACCCCCACATTCCTGCCCCTACCCATAGAAGGGGATGGGGGTCAGGGTCAATTAATGGTTTACTTTGTGTGAAGTATGCTACATTTACATTTTGGGCTGATTATTATCCAGAGTGACTCACAAAGAGAAAAATGTTTCAATTTCTGGATTCACTTAAAATTTTTGGATTGCGTGTATTGAAAACAACAAAGAACAAGAAACAGAATTGTCTCACAATTGCAGATGTGAAGTTACATGTGTAATAAATAGTTGACCTAAACTTGAAATAGTTCATACAAACTAATTATGGCACACACACACAACTCTTCTCCATCGTAACATTTTCAGCTTTTTTGCCTTTATCCAACCTGATGTGCTTGTATTGACACTCTGCATCTCGGTGTTTGTGCATGATCAATGAAAAAAACCTTAAATAATCAAAATGAGGATTTTCTGATTTTCTCTGATTATCATTGTAAATCAATATCTTTATTATTTTGGACAAAACAAGCACTTGAGTTGGGCATTTTTCACTATTTCCTGAAATTTTATAGAGCAAACAATTAATTCAGGATGAACATTTTGCAGCCCAACTAGTGGTACTGTCCTCTCCCACACTACAACTGATGCTATTAATAGCCATTTGTCTAGTTAAAGAGTCTGAACCAAGAAGCCTCTACCGGTTTGTTTGTTGCACAACTATGGATACAAGATAGATTTATTGATCATTTTACAACACAGGGTTGTATGATGAGATTTTGTTTTGCTGGGGTTTTTTTTTTTTAATAGATTTAGCTTTGTTGCACAACTATATGCATTCATGTGCTTATCTCAAAATGGCCAATATAAATGTATATACATTTAACTCTTTCACAACGATGAAAGAGGTTGTAAGTCACACTGATGGAAGGTGGGCTCTGCAGGAGTCCCTCAGATGTAAGATAGATGTACTTGTTAGCAAAGGTGAGTAACAGGGGTCATGGCTTGACTGGTCAGTGAGCACCGCAACGGGGAGTAAAAGTGCAACAACAAAGGAAAAAAGACACACTGTGAATCATCTGACAAGACTTTCACTTTTACGTCCCATATCTAAAGCAATGTTCAGTGTGGTCTAGTCAGATACTTGCTATCATTACCTTAAAGTATTTTCCCATGAGTATTTTTAAAAAAATGTCCTGAGCAAATGATTTTGTCATAATGGACCTGCTTTCCTTCTCTGCTTTAAAAATATATCACACGTAGTCCAGATTTTGTGCTATCAATCATGTTAGTAGTTATGTGCCACCTTTTTTTTTTCAAATCTGTGGAACACAGCTATCCATTTATCTGCCAAAGCAGTCGTCATGGAGGATGAATCAGTATTTGTTTTAAGAAAAAAGCTGCCAAATGCTCCTTTTTGATTCATAACAGCAGTATTTGGCTACTGGTGGAGTGTTTCTACACCAACTGCTGCAGCTAATCCTAAATAGGTAAACATCGGCTCTCAGGCAGGTACACATTCATTCAAGTTTACCTTGCAAAAAAAAAAAAAAAAGGAAAAGGGAGGAGAAAAAAAAAAATTCCCTTTGATTCTGAGTTGGTGGAAAAAAGTAAATTTACTCCAGTTGCCGTTCAATTTGGACCAGTGGACATTAAAGCAGGAGCCGGTGCCTAATAAGAGCCATGCCTGAGAGAGCGAGAGAGAGAGAGAGAGAGAGAGCGAGAGCGAGAGTGAGCGAGAGCGCGCGAGAGAGAGAGAGAGGGAGAGAGAGAGAGAGAGCCAGTGGAGGTGTGTCTGTGTCTGACTCTCGGCTCCAAGGTTCCTGCTAATAGATTTCAGCTCCCTCAGTGTCCCAATTAGCTGGTATGTATGCTTGGTTTATGAATTCATGTGTGGATGTTAAGTGTGCGAACATACGTGTACAGTATGCGTGCACATCTATATATGTGTATGGTACGTTTTGGTGTGAATGCCGGTCATTCAAAATAAGCAGCAACCTCCTGTTGTTTAGAGACTCGACATTTTCTTTTTTTTAATTGGGAGCTTTAGATAGACTTCTGATCTGTTTCTTGCATGTTGCTAAAAAAACAAAAAAACAGAGTATACCCAGAGCCAAGACCAAAAGGAATTAATTTACACTAACCCCTTCTCAGCAACAGAGCGCCCATCAACATAAACACATGGCGACAAAAACAGAGAAAACAAACAGATAAACCTGTCCAGATTTAGAGCAGCTTTTACCGCTTTTTAAGGAAGAGCATTACAAAGAAAATAGTGAGTGCACTTTTAACCCTGACCCCGTGTGAGGACGGACGGACAGAGCTCAAGACTTACCTGTAATAAACCCCCATAGCTTCTACATGTGACCATAAATCACACCGTGTGCCTTCAAAGTATCAAATATCAACTAATACAACACCGCTCACCTCTGGCTTTTATCCCTGGGTTTCCTTCTCTGTGTTCTCGTGGTGGCACTGCCTTCAAAGTGCAACCATCTTACGTTTTTTAAAAGGCACGCCAGGCAATTTATTTACCAAGAAACTGCTGCCGTAAATGACAGAAAAAGCAGTACAATTTACTGACAAGTATGGGCCAGGGGGGCTAAGAACGAAGCCAGAGGTCTTGGCTAGGCCTGTGAACGACTATAAAGCTTTAGTAGTAGCCCACGACCTGTTTATGGCTGGCTGAGACACTCTGGTGTGAGGCTCCTGATCACTCAACAGCTCACGACTGCTGCCACTCTGGCATAACACACAACAACAGGAGATGGTAACAGAAAACAAGCTACTAAACATAGCCAGTGCATTGAGTGGCATCTGATTTGTCCTGCAAGTCCCTTCTTTTAAAAGAACCGCAGGCCGTACCAAAAAAGGAAAAAAAAATTATGGTCTGATACTTTTTTCTTAAATTAAGTAAAAAATGTCAGTCATTTGCAAACATAAAAACATCTAACGTTACATTGTGTGGGTAAATGATGCATTTCATTTTCCACAAAATGTCTAAGGCTCTTGGCATTGGTGCCCACAGAGCTGACGAGGCCCGCTGAGCTGGGAAAAAAGACGTGGTATGCTCGGAACGTCACTACACAGACCCAAATGCCCACCAAGAGGATTCAAGGCAGATGGGGACTAAATATGGTTTTCTTGTAAGTAGCTTATAGGCCTGTGTTAGGTCAAATTGCACAAAGAGTTAATGTATGAGTTGTTAAGGTTGAACAGGTGGCTTACCTTGTCTTCACTACATCGAGGGGATGCATCAAACAGATCTCTACCAGACCTAAAAGATAGAAACAGTCAGGATAAGTCACTTTGATAACCATGGACATTTAGGTGAATGGTAATGGTTATGTTCTGATTTCAGGACAATTCTATGAGATTTTTCAGTTAATCAATATCTGATATTGTGAGCGCACTAGTGCTAATACAATTAGCTCAATAAACTATGGAGAGCCGAAGTGAAACAGAAACTTCCCGGTTCTGTTTTAGAAGTAAGAAAACCTTTTTTTATTTTTTAAATCACACTGACATTTGTAATTAGGCCAATAAGTAAATTACCCAGCCTTGGAAAACAACCTTACTCAACAGTATGTTGTCCTTTTCACTCAATAAGCTTTGATATGCAGTTCATAGAAATACAAAAAACAACAACAAAAAAAAAACCTGACTATCAAACTATAATTTTTTTATTAAATATTTCAGGCTTTTTGCAGCCTTTAATGAACACCATTTTACATAAGCCATAAAACATCACGCGTCAAATGTCACGGCACAACAGATGACAGGAATCCATGGACAAGCCGAGGGCTCGCAGTGAGTTAAGACATGTCTGTCAAACCAGCAGGACGGAGAGGACCGAGCAGCGTCAAAGCTTTTAGACAGCAGAGACAAAGCTAAGCTGTAGCTGATGTTAGCCTCTATAAAAAAAAAAAAATTATTAAACGAGGAAACTGGCGGCTACGGAGACACCGCGTGGGGGCTGCATGAACTGTGATTGGCTGCTTGTGTTTACTTCTAAAAGTTTTTGATGCCGGTGAAGATAGTGAAGACAACGCCAGGGAAGGAAAGACTTAGTAGTCTTCTCCTTTTCAGTAACACGCCCCTAACAAAGACGTCTCCACTCCAAACCTTCTGCTCACCACAATCATTGCTTCCTATAACAAGAACTGAATTAATGTAATAACGGTGATGCACAGGAGTCTACTATTCAGTAATGAGACAAGGCAAAATAGAAGTTACCTGGATGTAACTCTGGTTCTATAAAAAACATTAGCCCACCATCACTCTTTATCAACTGAATCAAAACCTACACCGTAAGTATCTGTGGCGGGACTCCCATTAACCCCTTGCTTAAAGCATAAATACGTTTTAAGTCGGTTGACACAAAATTGATAATAGAGTAATTGATTTAAGTCACTTCTCAAGCAAAAATGCTAAATAGTAGGTAGTTTCAGCTTCTCAAATGTGAGGTTTTGCCGCTTTTCTCAGGCATATAAAACTGTAAAGTGAATATCTTTGGATTCTAGAATGGCGGTCGAACAAAAATAGCAATATGAAGATGATTTTAGACAATAAACAACATACTTAAACTATTATAAAAACAATTAATAACAATTGCCAGATCAATCGATAATGAAAATAATCATTAGTTGCAGCCATAGAGGGCTCATTGGTTTGTCCTGAAATGTCCTGTCCAGTCTTTGTCGCGTGATTCATTTTCTGACCCTTCCTGCTTTTCTTTTTAAAGTATGCACATTACACTGTACATCTATGTTAAAGCCCTGGAGAATCCGATAGCAACGTAAATCTGGGGAAAAGCTTGTTTCTTCCCCCCTTTCATTTTAAAGCAGTTTTAAAAGTAAAAGTGATGTACAAATGCACTTCTTGTTGCCACCAATTGGCTTTGACAGCCAGCCATCACCTGCCAACCTTTCACGAGAACCTTATCATTCTGATCATCACTCTGCCTCATTTAAATGCCAACTACCTCAGTAATTCTTGGTGTTTATCGAGCCTTGTGCCATCTTTGCAAGAACATGGGTCTGAATGAGTGATCCAATGAGACTTCTTTCCAAACTTCCTGCGAGTGACTATAATTGTTGGCATTTTGAAGGGCTGAGGCCACCAACCATATCATCCATGCAAACCCAGTACATCAACAATGTGCCAGCAGCTGGAGAATCAATGCAGCCGGGCGATCAGTGAGGGACTCTGAGGTTTCACACACACACTAACTATGTGCATCTGTGTTGAAAAGCCACTGCTTTGGCACGGAGGCCTTCTGACTCAATCAGGGTTTTTTTTTTAAACTCTCACTGCATCCCTTTACTGGTGCTCTGAGGGCTTCCCTTGCAGATTCCACTGTGTGTGTACACAGCTGCTGTGCAATATGGACTCTTTCTAATTTGCTCAATTAAACATATTGTCTATAAAAGAATGTGTCTTCTGGGGTTTTTCCATGGAAGTAATTATCAAGTGAAATACTACAGAAAAAAATGACTTGCTCTACAGGACCAACAACTACTGAACCAAGCTACTGGCGAGCAAGAGTCAAACAAAATTCTCTCTGTCACGGCTCAGTTGACCTGACTATGGTTGTTAATGATACTGCACTGAAAAGGTTTATACAGGAGTGCTCTGGACGCACCATTTTCTGGTCTTGGTATTAATAGGCCTGTAGTGAAGATGAGGCGCATCAAATCCTTCAGCAGGTAATCAGATTACGAGATGAAACCAAACCTGCCTGCCTACTTCATCAGCCTGTGCAAACACGAAGATGCTGGGAAGTGACCGAACATGCTCCAACAGGTGATGTAGCGGTGGGAGAGCAAAGTCTGGGAAAAAGGAGAATTTCTGCAATCTCATCCAAACAGTACACTTGGGAAGCAAAAACAAAGAGAAGAACTAAATCTTCTAAAATTCTCCACATCTCTATAATGTTGCTGCACTTATGTGCGATCCATGTAATAGTCACTATATAGAAGAAAAATTAAGTTCTTGCGCCGCACGTCCTGCTATGCTCCATACAAGCAAACAGCAATTTGCAAACATTTGCTAGTTAGTAAACTATTTTCAGTTTATTTGTTTATCTCTCTTGATCTGTTGTGATTAGACTACCAGGCATAATGACATCCTCAAATACCTACATGTTATCACATGAACATTGTTAGATCATTATACAGACTCAAACTGTGTCTTTGTATCATATTCTGAAGGCTTTGTCGCCAAGAAAACGTTTCTAGTTTGGTCTCAAAAGGATCATGATTTATTGCAAAGTTATGTTTAGAAACATTCATTAAATTTGACCTCCATCTTTAATCGCAGCAGAGGGACGTCTGTGCAGGACCATCACAATACACCACATACCCAATAATGGAGGGGGAATACGAAATTTGTTTTTTCACGATAATGTCAATATTGCGTAAGCATTTGCCATTCATTATTACTCGCACTGTAGCTAAAGGGTGCTACATTTTCTTTTTACAGGTAAGGCATGTGCCTCTCACATTTGTAAACTGGAAAAGGTGTAAAAGTCTGGAAAATAATACAGATCATACCATTGTAGATACAAAGAGGTGGGACTAGAAACAACAGCACCATAGAAAATATTAGTGAGGTAAAGACTCACCCCAGATCATCATAGTGGAAGTCATGCATTTACATTTCCATCTACAAACTATAAAATAAATGAAATCATATTTTCATTAATAAACAAAAGCAGTGCACTGCTACTGGTTAGTTGTACCTGCAAGTGACCAGCTGTGCACATCTGGATATTTCACTTAAAATGATTCACGCTAGATTTTGGGCCCCATCGTAAACCTCAGATTACAGGAACTCTAAAGGATACAGGTTACCAAATGCTTCATTACCTTAGTAAGGTAACAGTAGTTAACACTCTTTACTAATTAACAGGCCTGCCCCACTGTGCAATTGCGATACAGTGATTAGTTCAGCGTGTTGAGCTCCGGTTCTCAGGTTGTCAGTATTTGGTGTCCAAGTGCACTCTCGAACAGTGTCTTGAAATGCAAGGTTTATGTCAGTTAGCAATGTTTGTGGTACCTCCAAGATGGCAGTTGCAGAAGGATTAAGCGATGACAAGCGTGAATGCAAAGCTAGGTTGTGTTTATTTGAGCATCTGTCTAACGCCCTCGCAGACGAGACACCTTAAGAACAGCTGATGGCAGATGAGACGACAGGCTGTAGGAGTTCGAAGAAAAGCTAAAAGAAGAGAAAGTGTGCGACCATAATCCTAATTTGAGCATTGTATGACATGTAGTACAGCTCTTGTTTAAACCAAATTTAAATTGGTTTATTTCTAACTATGTTGCCAAATAGGGGGTTTGCCACACAGGACAGAATCAATATACTACGATTTAGTACACTTCCCATGATAGCATACCTAACCGACTACTGACACTACCCGAGGTATTCCATGCATCAATGAAATAATTCACCCTCAGACAGTCTTAGATATTGTGCAATAAATGTATAATGACTAATGCAACCTATAAAGTAATTTGTGAGGAACTATTGTAATATTTGGGCGTGTTTCCACTTAATTTACTGACTTTATTAATATCCCGGAATGCCTTTTGACAACTTCCAGTCACAAAGGTTCTCTGTGTATTGTCTATGGAGAGGTGAAAAGAGCGACAGTAAAGGTTTTTCCAGTCAAGAAAATGTGAGAGCCAAGAGAGAACAAATGCTGTTGTGTGCCATGTCAATCAAATTACTAAAAGAGCTGCACAAGAAGGCGTTGCATTTATATAACTGATGACAGATCCACAAGATGCAACATGTCACTGCAAAACATTTTGATCTATTGAGGATATTCTTAGTGGAGCAATTAATTGCTGATATTTTAGGAAGCTGATTGTTTTCTGCTCCAGTTCTACAGGATATGTTTGACATAAAGCCTACTAAGTAGCATCGTCATTTATTTTGATTCAGCTCTGGTGGTGACACTCCATGGAAAGGTCTCGGCATCAAGGCCTAAATACACCAAATATGTAATTTCCTCGACACCACTGAGAGGCAGCTTCTCGCTCCCATGTGCTCCAGTGCATCATGCTCTTCTACCCCAGCTGTCGGCACATACTACTGTTTAATCACAGAGTGCGGCAGGAGTGAACCCACACACTCTCGGGAGCACTTCACACTTCCACTCTTTAGCCTCTGATGCACAGCCACTGAGCATGGTGAGGGCAAACCAAAGAGATGATGCCACTGAGTTGCTTAGCTCTGCCTTCCCCTCTCTGGCTCCAACGGCTCATGCAGGCACCCACCTCCTCCAGCTGCGAGGAGAGTAATATTACAGTGACCTGCCATCTGGTTGACGTTTATGGCTTTGCTACGCATCAGTGAGTGACATATTGGAAAAATCCATTATTTGAAGGTTCTTTTGTTTCTGAACCACAATGGTAGTGACAGGACTTGTCAACCAGCGCCTTGCAGACACACACACACACACGCTTAGTTAGGCACAAGTGCTAATGGCAAAGGAGTGTCTGAAGCACAGCCACTAAGACACAATCTTATACACACACACACACACACACGCTGCAAGACTGCTATGTACCACAAATTTATTCTGTGCCAAGACACAGTGTAAAGGATACTTTCGCAGTGGAAACAAAAGGGCTGCAAGGATACAGCAAGATATTACATACTGATTTTATACTGTGACAACACACAGTTTTGATTCAATGCCTGGTTTTCTTATAGCACAGAGCTGACGTCATATGCAGCGTTTTAACAGCTGTGGAATTTGGCATTTATTTTGGGTATTGGATAAGACCATATGGCAGAAAAAAATAAGCAGGGTGTTAAAAACTGCCGCATCATCCCTTATTCAGCTGGGTAGCGCTTGTGTCGATGATGCAGTAAGTCTCTGGGACGGACCCAACAAGTAGCCTCACTGGAAGCACTAGTATTGTCACCACCATATTGGCAAGACTTTCCCAGTCATCTGATGACTTTTATTCCAGAGAGAGAACATCATACATCACACAGATGAGATGATTATCTGAGTTGGTTTTGGCTCGGGAATGCACACAGTTTGCTCCCACGCAAAAGTGAGAAAGAAAAACAATAGTGCGCCAGGGAGCGATTACTCAACGGGTGCAGGTGTCATCCATCATGCCGAGACACACACTGAATGACTGTAATTCCCAGCAGCCACAGGGAGAAGGTCACTGCCACAGGAAGAACAGCTCCCCCAGTTAAATGGACTAATACATAAGAGACATACTGGCCGCTCATTTCACACGCTTACTTGACCCGATAAATGCTACAGTCTCTGATGATAGCTTACACGCTATTTTCTTAAATATGTTAATAACACTTTAATTGTTCTCATAAAATGATGGATTATTTTCATCATAACATGAGATCTCCACTGTTTGAAAGAAATGACAATAGAAAAATGATAGATTATATGTACTTTTCGTCCTTGGTTAACGAAACCTACAACATGAAAACGTAAATTAGATCACAGACAAAGGTTTAACATTTTAAATTGGACTGAATTCAGAAAGTTATGCTGTAGTTAGCATAGTGCTAATTGTTTTAAAAACATGTTACTACACTATACATTTCTTGGTTCATTGAGAGCCAAAGCAGAAAATCATAGCTCGTCCTCAGGTTTCAAGGCAGATGAGATGAGGCATAGGAGTGTCACGATGACAGAGCTTCACCTCACCGGCCCACGCTGGTTTTGACAAGAGCTCCTGACTGAACCTGCAGCTAATATCTCATGCCTCCATGACCTCCATTAATACTATTCAAAACACATCGGATCTGGAATGCTAAACAAACCCTGTGAGCTGCTGTTCCCTGCAATTTGTTATCTGCAGTAACAAAGCCAACGTGATATTCATCAGCAACTGGGCCGGGCGCGCTGATATAGAAACTCTGATTAATCTCAGGATCCTTTCACGTTCAGGCAGAAATAGAGGGGAAATAATAAAGAATGTCATATCGATAAATAAAAAGATCCACAGGCTGAGATTATGATTAATACCATATAAACAACCAACAAGAGCAAGAAGAATTTAAAATAATTGTTTTATTTGATTGTAAAGAACATATTTTCACCTCCAGACTTGTATCTTTTTTAAACAAGGCCTACCTGCTACTTTTCAAACAATATACTAGATTATGCTGATTTTAGGCGCCTTCATCGTTCATAACAAACAATTAGAGCCTTACTACATTTTCATGGGACATTTATTGTGTTAGTTTATTAGAACATAAACCTACTATGACAGGACAATAAATTCACACTGTATTTGTAAGAAAACACTAACAGTTGGCATAAACAAGGCAAATCAGGGAAGTGGGTGAAATTAATGTAACATAAAGGACCTGAATATCATGAGGCCTGTCTGCTTAGGGGAGGCCAATAAACTATAGTTACTACCAAGTGAGCCACACTATAGTATTGAAATACTACCTTGGAGCCAAATCTGTTTTTAAAGCAAACAGGCAGTGTAACAATTCCAAACTGATCACATTAAAATTGAAATGGAGAATAAACCATTCTGATACACTAATGGCACAAGTAATCTGTCATAAGAACCTATAATCACCTCATGGGGAGAAAGGGGTTGGGGCAAAATAAATGCCTTTAGTTTCTAAATGCAATTAAATTAATTTTAAAAAAGTAAAAAAAAAATGCCATTAATGGCAACAATTGCTAAAAGTGATTTATGCTTACTCTGCTCTTCTGTCAGAGGTGGATGAATCTGTTCTCAGCAAATTAGTGGGAAAACAAATAACCAAAACCAGCAGGAAAAGAAAAAAAAGAACATTATATTAACTATCTCCTAAAACAAACACTAGTGTGGAGGAACTGATTATGTAGGAATTTACATATGTAAAAAAAGAAACACACAGGGTAATGGGCTCAAGACATCTGGAGAGAGAGAGAGCTAGAGAGGCAGAGAGAGAGGCAGATAGAGGGAGAGAGGCAGAGAGAGAGAGAGAGGGGGAGAGAGAGAGAGAGGGGGAGAGAGGCAGGGAGAGAGGCAGATAGAGGGAGAGAGGCAGAGAGAGAGAGAGGGGGGGAGAGAGGCAGAGAGAGAGGCAGATAGAGGGAGAGAGGCAGAGAGAGAGAGGCAGAGAGAGAGAGAGAGAGAGAGAGGCAGATAGAGGGAGAGAGGCAGAGAGAGAGGCAGATAGAGGGAGAGAGGCAGAGAGAGAGAGAGAGGGGGAGAGAGAGAGAGAGGGGGAGAGAGGCAGGG